>JAOXYF010000003.1:24851073-24863337 GCA_028565775.1 Sternarchorhynchus goeldii
ATAAATAACAGTCTTTACATAATGTGTTCTTAAATTTGGATAAATTTGCTGTGATTGGATAGGCTTTTCTAATGCTGTGATTGGATAGGCTTTTCTAATGCTGTGATTGGATAGGCTTTTCTAATGCTGTGATTGGATAGGCTGTTTTAGCACTTCTGGTGATCTCCTTTATTTTCTGTCTGAAGCGAGCAAGTACTGTCCATTATTAGTAAAGGAGGGAGGCCTGGCGCTCCTGGAGAAGGTTCTAGAGCTGGAATCCTCACATCCAGAAACCAAGGACATGGCACGGTATATGCTCTCTCTCTCTCTCTCTCTCTCTCTCTCTCTTTCTCTCACACACACACTCGCACACACTCACACACACACACAAACCCCACATTAAAGGTACTTTTCCACATTCACACAGCAGAGAAGATTCTGGAAATGCTGCTTCAGCCAATGTTTATTTGACCTTTTCCTGCTTTTCTCCCAAATCCAGCAAGGTAATGGAGCAGTGTGAGAATTTTAAGGAGGATCCCATGGACACCAGCAGGTAAATGCTGCGCACCAGGGGATTCGCGCATCACCCCCAGGTCCACCTTAAACCAGGTGGCTGGCTAACCCCCCCCCCCCCCAGGATGTGTGTCCACGTCCCTCTGCGCAGGGTGAGAGTCCCTCTGTGCACTCTCACGTCTCCTTGACACCTCTCCTCCTGTGAAGAAAAGTCGTGACCTGTTGCACTACAGGAAACAGAGATCAGCTGCACAGGAGTGTGTGTGTGTGTGTGGGGTTTTGTTTGCTGTTTTGTGTTGCACATATGTAAACAATATTTGTATTGTTAATTTTAGGTTTTGAGTATTTTGTTTTATGCCTTAGTTTATAAGTGTGAATGTATTGTGTGTGTGTGTGTGTGTGTGAGTGTGTGTGTGGAGTTGCTGAGGGAAGGAAAACGCTTGTGTCTTTATAAAGAACTAAACCTATATGTTTTTCCCTGTCACTGTGGAGCACAAAAAGAGGACAAATATGCTCTGTGTGTGTGTGTGTGTGTGTGTGTGTGTGTGTGTGTGTGTGTGTGTGTGTGTGTGTGTGTGTGTGTGTGTGTGTCAGAGAGAGAGAGCGAGCGTATCTTATATAAGCTTCACTAAATCATATGGCACTAGGTTTCTGTGTGCTCTGTGACATCACAATGCCCTGACAGACTGAATTGATGATGTCATACATTGCGAAGGGCTTTTGGCTAGCAGGTGTGATGGGCTGTGGACGGCTTTGGATCTGTGTTTTCTGGTGCTTCATCACCGAAGACGATTACTGCTGTGGGACTCTGGGGGAGACACTCCACTCCAAACCAGCTCCAGAAGGCTAAAGCTGAACGGCTGTTCTGAGGACAGCACACGGACGTCTCACACACACCTAAGCTGAACGGCTGTTCTGAGGACAGCACACGGACGTCTCACACACACACACACACACACACACACACACACACACACACACACACCTCTAAGCTGAACGGCTGTTATGAGGACAGCACACGGATGTCTCACACACACACTGTCCCGAGGTTGGACTCGTGTTTCTGTACATAACTTGGGGAGGGAAAGCTCTCATTTTTTGCTTGTTTGTTTGTTCTCTATGTATGTTTTTATGATGCAGTTATAATACACTCCTATGATCAACTCCCTCTTCAGCATTGTAATTTCATCACAGGGAGCTATGTAATGACAGTCAGCAGAAGCAGGGGGTCAGGGGTCAGGGATTGGGTCATCACAGGGAGTGATCACCCCACTGCTTTTAGGGTTTTATTTCCTTTTAAAACTGAGACTTTGACATTTGCATCATTTGTGATTTATTTAAAGGGGATCACAGTAAGATGCCAAATGTTATTTACCACAGAGAAATCATTTGTAATATGTGATGAATAAGAGTTCTGCATCCATGCCTTCACAGCCGATCTCAGACCAGTCAGAGAGATTTGATCTACTTTATCCAACAGTCACTCAACTCTGGTCTATTTAGAAGGATATATGATAATTACCAGTCAATAAGTTCTGAAATATCTGAAATCAGTGCAATGTTTCTAGGATATTCTTGTGTTCCTGAAATGTACGTTTCCTTCCCTCTGGTTCAGTGGGGAAGGAGGTTCTGTTTATCTACATTTGTGTCATTACTGTTTCTACTGTGGACAGAGGAACATCTCCGTCGTCTCTTGGTGTTTATTCCTCTTTAGCTGCTCTACCTAACAGGGAACAGTTTTTTTCTTCTTTTCTTTATTGTTCTTTTCTGTTAATTTCTCCAAAGCTATGATGATTGTTTCCAGTTCAAGCTCCCGTTTCTGAGGTGTCTGCTGGGTTTGGTGCCGGTTATTGGTGCCAGTTCAACCAAGATGGAGCCATAGATTGTGAGAATGCACAAGACAAGGGCTGTGGTTACGTGGCCTAAACCCGCCCCAGTCTACCAGGCCCCGCCCATAGTATCCCAAGCCCTGCCCCAATCCTCACACTTCAGCCTTCTGACAATACTGAGCAGTGCTAAAACCAAGCTTGTGTCCTCACTGCACCTTGGCTGGAGGCTTCACCTGAGGGTTTGGGTTGTTTTGTTTGTTTTTTAACTAATGGCAATCACAGCTCTTAGTTGAACATCTTGTGGAATGATTTGTACTGGATTCAGATTTTCATGTTTTTTTCCTCACTGATAGGATTTGAGTGGATAGATAAATAAAAGACTCAGATAGTACTGTAATTGCTGAGTCGGTGTGTGTTGGTGGGATTTTGGGGAGGACCGACTGACTTCAGCTTGGCAACATCCCTGTGCGATACATGTGATCAAACAGTGCAGCACTGTGAGACACGAGGACATCGTCTGGTTGTTCTGTCTTTTTTAAATGTTATTTTTACTCCATCTCAGGATGGATGTTTTTTTTAAGGCATTCTTGTCTCTTTGTTGTTTTTTTTCTCCCCCATTATACCTTTTACTCAAGTCTCTACTACATAAACTTTTTGCCTGGCAGCCATGAACCCCTGCTTGACAGCAAATAAAACGGTACTTGTGTTTTACAGTCATCATGCCGCACGTTCCTTTGCAGGCCAATTCGGTCTTTATCTGATTCAAGGTGAGTGTAGTTGTCCTTCTGTACCACTAGAGGGCATGAGAGTTTACCATGAGGTTTTGAACCAGCATTCTCAGTTCCTGTTCTGGTGTCTTACAGTACATTTGTACACTAGAGCGTTTCTGCTGCTCTGTAATGGACAGTTATAAAGGTCATTTTCTCCTGTAAAAACAACACAAGCATTACAATTGGATCTGTAATGAACAGATCAAATGAATGTTATAAAGGTTATGTTTCTCAGTGAAGAATGGTCGTCAGACATAATCCACATGTGAAATTCACAAAATCCCAAACAGTAATTTCAGCAAACAGTCCAAGAAAAACTCAGGAATCCCAAACACATTAAACAGAAGAGTGCTTTCCAGACTCATACAGTAGGGGGCAGTATAGCAGGGGCAAGGGCTTGAAAAGGGGGAGTGATCTAGTAATGTGTAGCAGGGGCGGGACTGGAGAGTAAAAGGTCAGCGAATCGCAGTGCTCAAACTGAGGCCTGTAGGAGGCGTGACGACAGTAACTGCAGTTTAACTGGTGTTTCAGCATAACTGGTGTATCAGTGTAAGTGGTGTATCAGCGCTGCCACTCACACTAAGCAGATACGTTGTCTTTAGTCCACTCCCTGTATCCCAAACCACATCCTGCTGTTCCATCATCGGGAATGCCTCCTCTGGAATCGTCCTGCATGGAAGTGGCTACACACAACCAGGAAGTTTCAACACTGAGAGTTTTTTTTTATGTTTTTGGCCACAACACACCTGTGCTTTTGTATGTTATGTTTCAGTAGTGAGTGAACTGGAAATGAAACAAAAAACAAGATTAATAGCAAGAGGGTTGATGTTTATTAATGTGTTACTCATAGAAGTAAAGACCCCACATTTTGTTTAACAAGTGTTTGCTTGATACTGTTGATAACTGTTTATTGTACTGCGTCACTGTGACGATTGTACGAAGTTTGTTTTGATGTTATTCAGTTTAAGGATGGATAATCCATTAACTGGTATGGGTCAAGTTATTGGAAAAACCGGGAAACCTATATAGTGTAATTAAGTCTTTACGAACTCACCCTAGATATTGGAGCTCTGGGTGTCATGTGTTTTTCCAAGAAGTCCTTATTGTTGAAGACATCACACAATTATTCAGATCACTTCATTACTGATAGAGAACATTTGAACGTGTACTTGTCCTTCTCCAGTACAGTGCTGTTTAGCTGTGGACAGGAGGTGAATGACAGCTTCAGATAATTTAAATGAGTTTTGTGTTTACATACAGAAAATAAACTAAACTCTGCTACAAGCTTCACTTTCCTTTTTGGTTATGCATATATGATTTTAAGTACATGAAATATATCATAGACTTTCAATGTAGACCTGTGTCCTGCGTCTTGTAGATGATCTCCAGTGTGTGGATCTCTACATACTGTTCTGCTAGTATGATTTCCTCCACAGCTTTGGGTAGCTTTAGCAATGTGATGTCATCTGACACAGCCTGTGTTCTGTTGTACTTCTTTATGATGTCATCATCTGACAGCCTGTGTTCTGTTGTACTTCTTTATGATGTCATCATCTGACAGCCTGTGTTCTGTTGTACTTCTTTATGATGTCATCATCTGACAGCCTGTGTTCTGATGCACTTCTTTATGATATCATCTGACAGCCTGTGTTCTGATGCACTTCTTTATGATGTCATCATCTGACAGCCTGTGTTCTGTTGTATTTTGTTGTGATATTACATGGAATTATAAGTGTTTTGCTGGTTTTTGCAAGGGGCTCCTGCTAAGACCTTTACAAACCTGATGCAGTCAGGGTCACACACATGCACTGATGTACTTTTCTTTAAAATCCTGGTGTTAACCAGAAGGAGAGGCACTTCTGATCCAAACTGTTTTTTCCCAGCATGTAACAGAGAGAGTTAACAACTGGGTTCAAATACACTACAACACTATCAAAAACTTTTTTCAACTTTACATTTCCAATGTCTGGACTTCTGATGTCTTGAAATTCTTACTAGGAAATCTTTTAAAGGATCTATTCAAATCAGTTCACCATGCATCTTTTTTTCTCTTGCCCCCGCATGATGTCATGGTTTGCACTGAAGAACCTGCTATTCCTTGGTTGCAGCTAGGAACAAACTTTTAGGGTTCTGAAACCTGTTTATTTTGGTGGATGGTCCCAAATTAGGTTTGCGAACTTGAACAGTTCTGGTTCCTCATTGGTGGAAAAAGGGCTATAAATTGCTGAGTTATGGATGTTTGATCCACAACTTGAATGACATCCCACTTACTGCTTCACCAATTATACAAGCAGTCACTGACAGCAGCACCTCCACTCCCCTTCTGGACTCATCAGGATGATGGAGGGCGGAGTCATTATGGAAAGAGGAGAGTGTAATCTCCCAGTAGTAGTAGAGGGGAGTGTACGAAAGTGCCAAGTCTGAAGAAACTGTAAATTTATTTTTATTTGCCTGGTATGGAGCACGTCTTACACAACCAGTAAGGCTTAGACCCAAGGACTGAGTCAGAATATCACATCTTTCATTAAGAGAATTAACATGTAACTAGTTACTGGAAATTTAATGGACGGTTACAAATTATCTAGGAAGTGACTTTGTTAGACTAAGATTAACTCATAGACTCAGATTAAAATCATATTGCTGCTACAATCCAGTAGATTCTCTATGAAGTTGTTGTGTGTCAGCGTAATTTGTTCAGATGGTGTCTGTGATGTCATGGTTATGGATGTGAGACACTGTTAGAGATTACAGCGTGGACCTAAAGTTGAACTCGCTACACTCAGTGATGACATTACTATAATAAAAAGCACGATGGTCCACAGCGACTCTCTCTCTCTCTCTCTCTCTCTCTCTCTCATGGGACCAGAACATGGAATAAATGTAAAGGGATTTTGATAGTGATAATCAACAACCATCACAGACAAACGGAACTGGCCTGGGCACAAAGCCATCAGAATTCTGAACCACAGTAGAACTGGGCTTGTACTTCCACTGGTCATACACAACTGATGTCACATCCTTCATGGGAGAAGCTTAAACGGGAGGCGGTATGTTCAAATATATATGCGGTGTGTTTTTCCATAACTTGGTGTTCAGTCCAGCTCTGTGGTTTTAGATCAACAGGTTTACCCTACTAATGATGTTTTATTGCAATATAACAATCAAATCATTACAGTGCTTGTAATAATATGGTGAAGCACATAACTGGTTAGTTATAACAGAGTAATAATGTTTAATAACATTAGGGGGGGGTGCTGGACAGATGGGCAGTCACAGTCGAAGGGGTGGAGGGGTGGCACCAACTGTGGTGCCCGCAAGTTCAAAATATTATAGTCCCACTTGTAATCTAGGAGAATTTGATGACTTTTAAGGAGGGTGGTGTGAAAGGTACTGTGTTCAGATATATGAAAATATAACACAAATTTAAAATGGTTTGTAGATTAAAATGTGAAATTAACAATCGTACTAGCAATTTTAAAAATCTACCTTTAAACACTAGATGGCAGCATTTGATCTTGTATAAAAGCATTTATCCCAGGAACAGGACTGTTGAGTGAATGGTAATCCAAGAACAGGACTGGACCTTCTGAGGGTTTGTTGGGTGTAGCATGTCCCTCTTAAAATTATATACAGAACTCATTAAAACAAAGTTTAGTGCAATGAACAATTTCGCTTATTGTAAACCTAAATAACTTATTTATATTGTATTTCTATTCCTTCATTAAATATATGCTGAAGAATTATTGTCAGGGGGTGGGTGGGGGATACAAAAGATCTTTATGCAAAAAAGCAGAGAGAATGCAAGCTGGTCTTTAATTGCAGCTCAGCTGGAATTATGAGAGAGGTTCATAACAACCATAAACAATTTTAGCCAAACCATTAAACAACGCTGTGATGTTCCTCAGTTTTTTATTGAAAGGTGAAAATGTTTGATCTGGAATGTCAGCATTGTCCTTGCTTTCCACGCAGTTTTAGTGCTGCTTGTGGATTTAAGGTTTGTACTTGTACTGTGAGAACAGGTGCAGTCTTCTCTTAAAGACAGTCAATAAACGATTAAATAAAAATCCCCAAAAGGTTGTTTTTTCTAGAATGTCCTGGTACAGCACATTTGTGATAATGCAGTAGACCATATGGTCCAATCACAAGGACGCTTATATTAGGGTAAACCAGGATTATTGGATTATTCATTCAAACTCTTGCATTTAATATTGTATTTGAACAGCACATCATTTGCCCTGCATTACTGAACACAGACTTGCTGTATGGAGTCTCAAAGTGCCTGGGAGTGGAGGTCTGGAGGTCCTTCATAACATAGATCCACATATTAAATAATGGGCTACTCCCACCATTCAGATGAGTGGTTCTCTATCAGTGTTCTAACCCATGTTATGGAGTGGTTCTCGATCAGTGCTGTAACCCATGTTATGGAGTGGTTCTCGATCAGTGTTCTAACCCATGTTATGGAGTGGTTCTCGATCAGTGCTGTAACCCATGTTATGGAGTGGTTCTCGATCAGTGTTCTAACCCATGTTATGGAGTGGTGCATTATCACCCTGTGATCTTATTCCAGTGTTTCGGAGCAGGAACACCCAAAACACATTCTATCCTCATACATTCTGTAATGGTTTGGGAAAACCATTACAGGTCCTGAATCACTCATTCCCAAAGTGATCCAAAGCACATTGTCCTTCTTTCTGGCTAGTGTTAGTTCCTTTGGGCTAAAATTTCAGCTAATTGAAATGAACACTATCTAACACACAACTTTTTACATGGCTGGGAGGAATTCACACGTTGTGTTGAAACCTCATCTTCACACTGCATTACATCAGAAGAAAGACAGGAAGAACCTCTGAAATCTGAATGATGACCTCGTTTACTTCCAAAACCAGGAAAACTAGTTTGTCCTGACATTGGCATTTCTACAAACGGAGGTCATATATAATCTTACAAACTTTGGTATATAAACTCAAATCTTTGGCATATAAATTAAAATTTTACAAACCTTCAGAAATATATCAATTATTTGCATTTTGGATTCTAAATACTTTTATCACAAACGCAGAGGAACAGAACAAACATGCTCTCAATGTCTAATAAACATGTCAAATTTCTTAGTGTCTGTGCACAAACCAAAGCAGAAAAAATGTCAAAAAGGACAAGAAGAATCCAGAATAATAACACCTGGAAGGATGTGAGTTGTGAAAAGATTTATTATAAAGATTTAAAAAAAGTCTCTGGCAAAACTCATTCTTGTTCCACAGTCCAGAATCTGTCATGTTTATAAGGCAGAAACATCAGTAATGTGTACAGTTTAAACCAGCTCACTACAACTACAACTAAGAGTTTCATTTAACTTCAGACTGTTGATAAACACAAATATTTTAACAGAAAAAAAAAACAAGTTTAAAAAAAAAAACATTGAGAAGTTTTCTCATTTCTGTGCCTTTTAAAAGCAAAGATCAGATATGTACACCTGCCTTCTACTATACGGACAAGCAGGCATTTGAAGGTCAGGGGAATTGGTAAAGCGTGTAGGAGCAGGTTCTCCTGCAACTTCTGAACAACACCGATGAAGCCAAAGCTCTTCTCTGGTCAGCATTGGAGAGCCTGTGTGTCTGACCTAAAAGCGTCTGATTATCACAGCTTGGATTACATTGGGGAAATCCTACATCATGCTAGCATGAGGCAGCTCAGTGGAGCACATGGACCCCATCAGCCTTTAAGGAAACGAGTTACACTGCAGTCGACTTTTAAAATTCCACACCAAGTTCGGCAAGTCACCGGTCTCCACCTTTTTTTTACTTACTGTGGTGCATCTTCAGTAAAAGATGCATACCTGTTACATACCTGTTACATACATGTTACATACCTATTACATACCTGTTACATACCTGTTAGGGTTGTTACTTGTTATGTTTGCCAGAATTTGTCTCGATGCCAATATGAACGTGACTCCTGTATCCACGAGCGTCTTGCATCCTGTTGGCAGATCTTGCTTAACAAGCCTCGTTGCCATGGAGACAGGCCGCACGTGTGCTGTCTCTTTGGATAAGTATGAGCTGACGTTCGAGTAAAGCTCTGTAGCTGCTGGGGTGGATCGCTGGCTGTTAAAGGTCTGCTCAGTGGCAGGGGAAGTGTGTGTGTGTGTGTGTGTGTGTGTGTGTGTGTGTGTGAGACCCAGGGAAGCTGTTCCACACAGTGCCAGGACCTCCTATAGAAGACCCCTACTCGGATGAACACGGAGCAGCAGTTAGGTTGTTGTTCAGGTTGTTGTTCTGTCCATCCTCGATGGTTTGGCTCATCTCTTTTGTGAGGATGTTACTGGCTTCAGCATCACACTTGGTTTTCCTCAACCTTTTCAAAATGAGAGAGAGGATTTGAGTGGGGTTTGAGTGGGGTTGTGGTTCTGTCTTGGCTCTGCAGCACATGCTGGATTTTTAATCAGATTTATGAGGTTCAAATTCACAGAATGCAATTTTACACTGCCAATATCTACAGTGGATGAACCACAATTTTTTTTTAAATCTTAATCCTCTATTTCATGGGGTCATAGATAGTTTTACCATTTAAAGGTGGAGCAAATGATTTTACAGTTCTATTACTTCTAGTAAAACTTAATCCACCAAAGGAACCCACTCTTCCTTTAATCCTAATCCCAAATTTAGTATTACTCAATTAAACAGGGTTCTTCAGTACTGTTTACAATGCCGGGTTCTTCAGTACTGTTTACAGTGCTGGGTTCTTCAGTACTGTTTACAGTGCTGGGATATGCAGTACTGTTTACAGTGCTGGGTTCCCACAAACTGCCCATAATCCCCACATTTCTCTTACTTTTCTCGGTTGAAGACGATAAAGTCCCTCCTCACGAGGTCCAGACGCTGTTGCAGGTGACCAGTCTGCACAACACAAAGAATATTGTGAATGTGATGGACTTTTTCCAGAAATAAATAAATAAATAAATAAATCTCTGTACAATGCAGCCTTTTCCCACTCAGGCATGGAGATCACATGTCATTCAGTTTCCATATAATTCCATAGGTTTTTAGGTATATGAGACAGCAGTAATGGTAATATTTACAGGACCTGACTTATTGTGTCTGTCCCTTTGCATCTCTCGTCTCTTCAGGAACTTCAAACTCAACCGGGGAGAGGAAACAAGGAGAATGTGTTTTTGGGACACGTCCTCCGTCTCCTCTGCTCTTAAACGTCCTCCATCTCCTCTGCTCTTAAACATTCTCACCATTCCCTCTGGTCATTATTTCCACCAGTGTGCTTAACGAAAACTGCCGTTCTTTTAGCTCCACCCTCAGCTAAATGGAGAGCACAGAAGGCTCGGCTGGCTCCGCCCTGGAGCGTCTCTGTCATGTTCCAGTGCTCCTCTTCCTCTTCACTCAGTCAGAAGAAGGAGCACCTCCACCTCCATTTATGTCAGTCCCAGTTTCTTTACAAATAAAATCTCAGGAAACTGCACAATTTTATTTTTTTGCTGTTATAGAAAGAGCCTTTTAGATCAGGCAAACACATTCAACATCAAAATGTTTTGGTACAAATACCACAAATATCAGGAATTCTTGGCATATTATATATCCACAATTTATTCCGTCCTTTTCCCGACTGATAATGCCTGTCTGGTTTTAGGGAAACAGAGAATCTAGAGAGCAGTTTTAGAAGGTGCAAAGCAAGTTATTTAAGTTATTTAAGATTCCCATCAGAGCCCAGTACTTCCTGAGTACTTAATGGGACCCGGGTTTGTTCACTGGTTTGTTCAGCGGTTTGTTTACTGGTTGGTTCAGCGGTTTTGTTCACTGGTTGGTTCAGCGGTTTGTTCACTGGTTTGTTCAGAGGTTTGTTCACTGGTTTGTTCAGCGGTTTGTTCACTGGTTTGTTCAGCGGTTTGTTCACTGGTTGGTTCAGCAGTTTGTTCACTGGTTTGTTCAGAGGTTTGTTCACTGGTTTGTTCAGCGGTTTGTTCACTGGTGGCTCTTTTATTATAAATGTGAGTCAATAATCCAAACTTTTGATCAGTGTTTGTGAGCTGAGAACAGGGATAACAGGGAATACAGGTAGTTTTAGGAATGGTTGAGGGGGCAGAAGAACCAGGAGCAGAAGAACTGGACCTTATTTATTTTGTTCTGACAACGAGAGGTTATTTTTCTCCTGCATTATCTGTGATTTAATTAAGCTAATCCTGTCAATTAAAGGATCAGTAGCAGCCAAGTCTCCAAGGAGGGAGAGAGACAGAGAGAGAGAAATAGATAGATGGAGAAAAAGGGAGAGAAAAGGAGAAAGAGAGAGAGGGAGTAAAAGGAAGAGGGAAGGAGGGAAATGGAGACAGAGAAGACAAGATGGCAGAGATTATGGAGACTGAGTGGGAAAATAAGAGAGAAAGATGGAGATCTTGAGATGTGCTGTGGGAGATGGAGGTGGGGAGGTAAAGATTCGCTCACAGTTTGAGCTATGTGTCCATGGCAACCCTGTTCTGGTCCACACTGCATTAGGAAGTGTGCATGCTTCACGCTGGAAGCTCCTCTCTCACTTCACTGCTCAAGATCTGATCACATGTCCCCACAGGCCCCTGACAAGGCTCCGCAGAAACCTCCCCAAAGTTAGAACCTCCCAGCTTCCTGCCAGCCTGCCCAGGACACAGCTGTGCTCCTTCTCTCCCATGCAACTAGGGTTAAAATGCAGAAATCTACACTTAAGGTACATCATGAGAACATTTAGTTATTGAGCATTACTGAGTATTATCTTCCATTTAATGACATTTAGATCCCAGACCCCTCATCTCAGGGCCCCATGCAGCAAAGCACACAGAGCTGCAGCTCCTCCCTGTAATGGAGACACTTCCACACTATAGTTAAACGAGTGCACTCCACACTATAGTTAAATGAGTGCACACCACACTATAATTAAACGAGTGCACTCCACACTATAATTAAACGAGTTAACTCCGCACACAACTACAGTGATTAAATCAGTGAGCAAAAACCCTCCCCAACTCTAATCATGAACCGTGATGTGGTGTTCCATTCATCAGAACATTTACTTATTTATTTTATTTCTATATTGTAAGTTTGTTTCTTGTGAGAGAACCTTCTAGACAACCTTTGGAGTGTTTGTGCATGCACATGTTGCAGATGTGGTTCATGTGTGACTGGATGTGGAGAGACTCT
>JAOXYF010000003.1:24944501-24955379 GCA_028565775.1 Sternarchorhynchus goeldii
TGCTGTGGCTGATAGTTTCACCCCTTTGGCCTTCATCTGGACAACCTGCTGCCGGAGGGTTTCAGTCACTTTGGAACATCTCACCATTTTTGAAAAGTCAGTGAAAACTGGAAAGTGAGGCTGCCAGTTAAATAGGGTTTGTCAGATAATTAAAGAAATTAGCACCAGGTGCCAGATTAACACCAATAACTTGCAGGTATCTGAAAGTGTTCTCAAATTTTGATCAATGTTCTTTTTCAATTATATCATTTAAGTTTTTTATGCTGTGCTTTAGAATATATACAATTTATGAAATAAGATTAAAATACTGCTATTTCACTCCTGTTAGGATAATTTCACATAGGACACAATGACGTTGAGATTTAGGAAATTGTGTCATTCTCTAATTTTGATCTCCAGTGTATGTGTAAGTATAAATCTATGTGTATAAATGTGTATATAAATGTATGTCTGCATGTGACAAATGAACATGCTATGTATGTGTAATGAACATGCTATGTATGTGGAGTGTTATGTTATATAAGGGTTAATGACACACTGGAGCAAATTGTAGCTACAGTATATGCTGTCTTTGCTACAGTATATACTGTCTTTGCTCTATAGTAACATAGACATATAATACACATAAAAATGAAATACTATGTACATAAATATAAAATTCTGCTCACATAAAATAACATACTACTTACATCAAAGGTTTGAGGTCAGGTGAGGAGGGAGTGTTGGTTCCATCACTGCATTGCAGTGGACTGTGCACTGGAGTGCATGATGCAGTGGGGCGGGGAATGGCACTTGTGTTCTAGGAGACTGGTGTCCTAGGAGACTGGTTTCCTAGGAGACTGGTATCCTAGGAGACTGGTGTATACTAAGAGGCTGCGTGGGCCTGATCCACACTGCTGGTCCTGTATCGCTTCACTGTCCTGCTCCTCATGCTCATTAATATGCTGCACCAACAGAATCACCCGTTACACTGTGACTGCAACTGGAACTGGACACTTTACTTCTCCTTCCAGATATGAGTGTGCATTGGACTGTGGTCTTCTCCTGATGTCTCTGTGTCCTGTTGTCCCTGTGTATCCTGATATCTCTGTGTCCTGCTGTCTCTATATGTCCTGTTGTCTTTGTGTGTCCTGTTATCTGTGTGTCCTGTTGCTTCTGTGTGTCCTGATATCCCTTTGTGTCCTGCTGTCTCTGTGTCCTGATGTCTCTGTATGTCCTGCTGTCTCTGTGTCCTGATGTCTCTGTATGTCCTGATGTCTAACTGTGTCCTGTTGTCTGTGTGTAATGCCTTTGTCTGCGTATGTCTTGTTGTTTTTGTGTACTGTCTGTGTGTGTCCTGTTGTCTCTGAGTTCTGTCTCTCTATATCCTGATATTGTTATGTGTCCTGATTTCTCTGACCCACAGCCCATGCGTGGCTCATGCCCTCCATCTCACCGATGAATGGCAGGAAGTGATGTGATAAAGTGAGAAAGAGAATAAGGCGCAAAACTATATATAAACTACAAATCCCAGATTCTTCAGCGCTATGTACAGTATTTATTGACAGAACACCTTCTCCAATGGAATCTTATAGTTATTACAAAGTGTGTGATTTCCCAGTGCAAGCACTCAGTGGTGGTGTGGGAAAGGCCTGAGGGGGTGTGGGTGCGCCATCAGGCCACAGGGAGACTTCTACACAAAAGGGCCTTGAGGCTTGATTTGTGAAGATGTGCAGAAAACACATGGTGTCAGGTGGTCAGGTGACCTGTACAGGGCTCAGCGTGGTCAGTTCACACAGGACTGTTACAAATATAAAACACGCTCAGCACAGGGCAAGAAGGCACAACCCAGATGTATTCACAGCTACAGAATGAGGGTTTGATGGAAGATCTTTACTCTCCATGACAACCAGTACTTGCTTCCATCCAGTGAGTATACCACCAGAATCTTTTCTTCTGAGTATTTCTTCTCTCTCTCTCTCTCTCTCTCTCTCTCTCTCTATCTCTCTATCTCTCTGTCTCTCTCTCTCTCAAACAAACACTCACACTTACACACACACACACATGGTATATGTTATGGCAGAAAAGGTCTTCTTATCTAGTAGATTCTGGAGTTCTTTGAACCTGAGATGTGCTGTGAAAACATGTCAGTAAAGAGTACCAAGAAGTGAAAAAAGTCAAATCCTCCTTCTGTTATTCCATGTGTGTACGAGTAAAAGATTTACACAGCATGAGCGATGGAAATAGCAACCGTACTGAGCAGAAGCAAAAGGGAGTGTCAGGTTTACCTCTTAAAACTAAGATACGACTAATCAGACCACATGATTACCGCAGTAACAAGCAAAGGATATTCTTACTTTAAAATACTGCCTTTAACAAAAGAAAGAAAAATTGATGTAATCAGTTTTAGTACAGGAGCAAACAGGAACAGTTGTTATACTAAGTGAGCAAATGTTTACATTATTGAATTGTCACTGATGCTTTTCAACATTGCTCAGTTATACAGTGAAGTACAAACCAGGAAGTCTTTAAAAACATGTCCTTAGAAATGGAAATATATTTACAGTAATAACTGGTTCCAGTTGAATGGTTATCAGCACTGCGTTATTTATCAACCCTAACACCCAAGTTTATCTTAATCATGTCTGATTATCTACACCACCAACACCACTTCTTCTGTAAGTTAGTCAAAGAATTTAGCATTTACCAAACTCAAGGGCACCTGGTAACATCATATGATAATGAGAGAAGAGGTAGGGAGAGAAATGAACGTTTAATTTCCATGTGTTCATACGTATCTGTTAGTAATAATGTACTCATGTGTTCATACGTATCTGTTAGTAATAATGTACTCATGTGTTAAGGATGACAATTGTTAACAAATGCAAACTTTTGCAGTATATAAATCACTGTTTGTTTTTGCAGAAAAGCGCACCAGTGCCTTAAAGATGAACTCACTAAAGATTAAAGATGAACTCACTAAAGATTAAAGATGAACTCACTAAACCTCTTACACTGTATGTAATGTGATCACAATGTGACAGTCATCTTGAGCAGTCAGTATGTGTTCAGTCAGTATGTGTTCAGTCACTGTGTGTTCAGTCACTATGTGTTCAGTCACTATCGATTGGTGCTCAACAGAACACACTCACACTTTTGGGGATCTTTTATAAAAGTCAAAATTTACAAAAAACCCCCCAAAAAACAAAAACACAACAACAACACCCCCCCCCTAATTTAATTATCCTCATTCCAAATTAAATAAATACTGAAAGGAACAAAACCATATCCAGAAGACAACAGAGTTTACTTGGATTCAGACTGTAAGTTTGGCCCTGAACCTCTCAACACAGTTACAAGATCTGGAATGTTAGGAACAATATAAAATGTAACCCTTTATTTGATTCAATAATGATAGCATAGGCATGCTAGCGTGCTCTATGCTACAGAACGGAGTGTGAATAGAGAATGAAGATGATAACTGCATTCCTGGATCATGCTACTTTATCTACAGATGTTCACTATTATGGTGGAGTCTGTCGGTGGTTGTATATATTTAGTTGCCACCAAACGTGAGTACAATCAAACAGTAACCAAGTTATCATAGCCAAACATGTTTTGGACTTAAATATGTTTGTTCTCCCATACTGTTAAAGAACAATTTGATTCATTAGTGCAAAATATTTATATAGACTAACTGCAAAATAGTCCAATTTTGAGTCTAGCAGACCCAGACTCAAAATCAGACTAACCCCAGAATCAGACAAATTCTAGAATCTCACTAACCCTAGAATCAGACTAACCTCAGAATCACAGTAACACAAGAACATGAAATAGTTTTCCCTCCACAGCCTCTATGGCTTTTGATATGCAGTTTTAGTATGAAGACTTACTCAAGTAAATTCTAATGCAAAAAATGTTTTTCATACAGTTCATCCCAAATACTACATGTTTATGAACCACTGTAATGCTGAGATTCCATGTTTCAATTATTCCCCTTTGTGTTTCTCTCACTAAAGAGTTCCTTCAGCCTCCAAGTCTTATAACAAACTGGTTCATAAAAAGAAAAAATCCTCATTCTTTCACAGAAACAATTTTTAAAAACTAAAAATGGAAAATAAGTAGCAGAATATGCACTTTCTGTATGGTAATATACCTGTATGGTAATATACCTGTATGGTAATATACCTTCATGGACTTAAGGAAGAACCTTAATCAAGACAAACCCATTTTGTGCTTGATTTTCATGCATTTCCTTCTGAAGTCTCTTCCTGGATGCTGTCGATTCCACAGGTGAAAGACATGAGTGTTGTTGAACCCATTAGAGCTGCACTCCTGCCTGCTGCCCTTACACCTGGCTAAACCACTCCGTTCTTCACAAATACGTCATTTCATATGCAAACAGAAATATATGCTCAACTCTCAGTTGCTTTGAATACATATACCCTTTGAACAATCCTATAGAACAGATATTTACAGGGTGGAAAATTTTTTAATTTTTTTCCCAGTGACTATGCCTTAACTGCTGGCTCCATTTAGTAAAGTGAGTAATAATCCTGAAGAAAGGTGTGTGTTTAGCAAAGTGAGTATAATCCTGAAGAAAGGTGTGTGTTTAGTAAAGTGTGTTTAGTAAAGTCAGTATAATCCTGAAGAAAGGTATGTGTTTCATGTTAAACCCCTTGAACTGCAAATTCAACAGCAAAGAAAGAAAGAACAAATGAGCAAAAATAAATAACAAACAATAAAGAAAAGAATTGAACATATAGAAACATTATTCAAGTCTAAAATCTGATTCATATAGCAAATCTGATTCATATAGCAACATTCGAAATTGAATCATATAGCAACATTAAAAATGTCCCATTGAATTATTATTATTATTATTATTTTTTGCATGTGCTTGTATGGCATATCAGGACATTTTCAAATCATATCAGGACATTTTCAAATCATATCAGGACATTTGAAAACTGTCTTGCTGCTGGATTATAAACCTTTCATTGGATTTTTTAAGATGTGCTCTAATTATGTGGGACCTCAGATTTTTCATGTCACACTAAGTCTTGCAAATGGCACTATACACTGAACTAAATCTCATGTTTTACCTTCTTAGAATGTTAACATCCAGTTTTAATAGAGCTGAAAGCATGGTCGCAAATGTTCTACAATGACTAGATCTAGAGAGAAGAATATATTTAAAAATTAAACATGTAAAGTTTAAAATGTGGCACCATGAAAAGATCCCAGCTGTGCTGAGTCTTACTCTAACTGTATTTGTCTAATTAAAAATGTGAAATGTGATGTACTAGAGTTTCAAGATGAGATAAACCATTAATATGAGATAATTAATGAGAGTTAATATGAGATGAGATAAACCAAACTGAGTTAACATGAGATGAGATAAACCAAATTGAATTAATATGAGATGAGATAAACCAAACTGATTTAATATGAGATGAGATAAACCAAACTGATTTAATATGAGATGAGATAAACCAAACTGATTTAATATGGCTATCAGAACATCCCAAATTTGGCAAATAAAAAGTGTTGGTGGTTCTGTGAAAATAATATTATTAAGATTACTAAAAAAGTTTTTGAAAATTTGGCAAAAATTCCAATATAATTTGTAAAAATCATAGAAATCAATATGTATCAAAAAGAACATTAAAAAGACTTTTAAAAACACTTAAAATCACTATGTTACCTACTATGACATCGAGATGAGAACTCTGGAACAGGCACCGTTTGTTCATGATCTTCCTTCATTGGTATCTATGTTAGCCAGCAATTAAGGTGTTCCAAGGTTATTTGGAATTAGTTCTGTTGTTTTTTTTTTTTACATTAAAATCTTGACATAATTCCGTTTTGCTCTTGTGGCAAAACTAAAAGGCAGGATAGTAACAAGCAAACAAATGTTTTACATAAAAAAAGAAGAAAGAACAAACGTGAAGAAAAATGTTCCTGTTAATTGACGTAGTAGAGCCAGTAGACGATGTTGAAGAAGGAGAAGATGGTGGGGAAGATCATCCTGGACCACTTGTCGATGGAGTTCACGTCGGTCAGGTCGGGGATGGTGATTTTCAGCTGAGAGGTGCGTCTCCTTAGACGACTTTTATTCTGCGCTGCGTGTCTCTCCATGACGCCGCGGCCGAAGCCGTGTCGGACCAGGCCGGGCTTGCGGTACTGCAGCGCCGAGCTGTCGTACGCAAGCACGCTGCTCCGAGTCTCGCCGAGGCCCAGTGCCAGATCCGACCCGCCCATCTCACTCTTCATCTCCAGAGGAGTAAGGAGGATGTTTTCATGGGGCTCCATCTGCACAGCGAAAGAGGATGCAATTTATCAACATTAAGATCATAAAAAAACAAAAACAATTAAAAACACATTAACAACAGTGCTGTTGCTACCTGGAGACAGTACTTGAAGAGTCAGTAGGACACAAATATCTAGATAATTCATTCCATGTAGCAACTCTTAATAAATACAAAACTCATGGCAAGTCTTTAGCACTAGTGATGTTTTCATCTATCTAATGTAAATGGTTTCTTACTCATCACACCACCACTGAAACATCACACACATAAGAACACAGAAAATAAGTTTTTGGTGACAACACACATTTTTGTGAACATGGTTGGAGCAGACAAGGGAAAGAGAAGAGTCGTCCTAGTCCAACCCTCTGTAGACATTATACTCCTCCCAACACACTATAAACAATACTCCCAATACTATAGGCCATACTCCAAATACTATAGGCTATACTCCCAACACTATAGACTATACTCCCAATACGCTTTCAACAACTTACTCCTCCCAATGCGCTATAGACTATACTCAAGTAGATTCATGATTATAAGAAGATTTGTGATTATAAACAGATTTATGATTTAGATTTATGATTATAAACAGTACACACAACTAAATGAGCTAAATGTATGTACAATATTATTACAATTTTGTCTTAAAGAGGGACAGCACTGGAATTCTGTAGAGGATTTTGCATTTGGCATATTTTTCAATATTCATAGTCATTTTGGAATTTCTTTACTGGTGTTGATGCATGTTTGGACCCAGTAAACCCTGTACTATGTTTGATTTGGCACTAACAGACTTGCAGGCTGTTCCCTGTACATCCTGATAAGAGTGGAACTTGTCATATGATAGAACTGTTGTACCTCATATACAGAACCTGTTCTGTATTAAATAACAATACTGAAGTTACTTAGATAATTAAATATCACTGCTGCTTAAAGAGACAGCTCAACCAAACAGTGCTAACGTAGCTACAGGCTCTTGTGTACTCCTTCATTCAACACTCAGAACAAAAACCATTGTCAGAACAGAAGGCTCTGTTGTTCTGAGTCCTGTTCTATTGTCCTCTCTGCTGTTGTCTGATGTATTTTAATGAATGTCATTCAATAAAATACAATAGAAGTAGAAGCACACTGTGCAACAGTAAAACAGACCGATGCATAATAACAAAGCTGCCCTAACAATACATGAAAGCTGACAATTAATTTTTTTTTCATTCTCAGCCACTCTAGTATTGTTTGTTGAACAATCCCTTCAAATGCAGAATGAAGAGGCTTCTGTTTCCCTGAGGGTGAATGTACAAGTGATGGCAATGAGGAAATACAACCAAATAAACAAAACAAAACAAACTTGATCATGCTCTAAATCAACAGAAAACATTACAGGATTGCAGAAGAATCTTGCAAACCGTGTTCCAGGACTGGTCAGAACCGCTTTATTCCAGTACCTTGTTTTTCTGATCGCCTAGTCCTATTGCTGCATCGTCCACAAAGATTGGTTCCCACATCGAGTCATGAGCGTCAATATCCCTCTGCTTCATTCTGGCATAGAGAGCATCGTCTCTCTGAACTACACTTCCCACAAACCACTGCAAGCATACAAAATCACCGTGACATCAAACAGTGGCCAAAGAGACGAGGAGAATCTTCCCGTAGGACCTCCCTCTTGTGTTGTTTTAGGTGTAGGAGCATTTGAAATATGAGGGAATACCAAGGTTGTGAGGACTGACCTAACATCACTGAGCCAAAGATCAAGAATCACCTAAAAACTTCCTACAGTCTCAGAACCATCAGGCTCAAGTATCCGATCCCACTCCACACAAATTCAGGTAGTCAAGGAAACATTTTAACATTAGTTGCTATGGAGATGTCTTCTGGGTTTTTGGTTTTAGAATTTGCATTATGAGACCCCTACACTGGTTTAAAATGATGAATTACAACTATACATATGTTCAGGAAGTCTGTAACTACAGTGAGATGTTCTCATAGTGTCTCCACTGTTTTTTTTTTGCAGATCATCTGAAATTTGAAATATATCTTTACACCTTCCCATTAACTCTGGACATTTCAGACATTTTCCACTATAGAGAGGATATTTGTCTTTTTTTATTATAAAAATAATTGTGAGATTTCATTATACCAAGGGCATTTGTCACCCTGAAAAATCCAGTTCTGACTGGTCTATAAAGTCACTTGTTATCAGAACTTTTATAAAACATTTTTTATCCCTTTTTTTCTGGCTTTAGTCATTATGTCAGTTGCCACCCTTGGACCAGTTAACGCTCTGCTGTCACCTAGCAACTCACCTAGCAACTCACCTAGCAACTCCAGGGGGTTCAGGTGAAGACAGACCCCCCCCCCATCCAGATTGCCCGTCTTTACAAGCTGCAGCTTGGAGGACAGCGCTCACTACTTATGCCTGCGAGCACATGATTGGCTAGAGTCACAGTGATTAACCCATGTCTGTAAGTGCAAGCACATGACTGGCTAGTAAAACACAGTGACTGACGTGGCCCATATCTGCATGTGCGAGCACATGATTGGCTAGTGTCACAGTGATTGACAGGAGACAGAATGACAGACCCAGTGTGCCTCCCTGGACTCCCACCCATCTAATGATGATGTGTGAGAGCTTTTGTGTTTTACCACTCCAGATCAAAATAGCTTTAATAGCTATTTCAAGAATTTTAAAGGTAACTTTAGACTAGAACATAAAAATGTCTAACATAAACACGCTCCCTGCTTTAATGTTTAAACGAAGTTCTCCCAAATATATGAGCTTCATCGGTTCACAGCTGTGACAGTGGTCACCTAGTAAATAACAAGTCACACATTCAAAACATTGAAAATATGAACAATGACTGGACGAAATGATCAATACAGTCATTTACGATACATAAAAGACAATCATATACAGCAAGTATAGAAGTGTTTATCTGGTGCACACATGTGGAGCACAGCACATGTTCTCACAGACAAACTGTAGTTGTCTGTAAGAATATGAAAATAAAACTGCTGTAACCTGTGAAATGACTGAAGGCAGAATTTATGTTTGGAATTCACTGAAGATAAGCAAGAGGCCTAAAACACTGCAAGAAAGACATCAAACCAGGAGCTTAAAACACTTAACCTGGTTCTGCTGTTGTACTGCCAGACTACCAGCTCTGCTGTTTTCATCACACATGTGGTTGTGATTATTTTGGCAGGTTCTGGAAGCACACCGAAAGAGGCAAGAATAGTCCTGTCACGACTCCACAAGTGGAGTAAACCCTACACTGAACCAGCAGAAGGTCTGCAGTGAGACTGAGGAGAGATGGAGAACCTTGTTTGGATCCACCCTCATCTTCTCGTTGTTGGCTGCTTTCTCTGCTGCCCGTTTCTGCCGCTGAGGCCCCCGTCCAAAGAAGATGTAGTTGACGAACGCGTACTCGAGCAGCGCGAGGAACACGAACACAAAGCAGCCCATCAGGTACATGTCGATTGCTTTGACGTATGGGATCTTGGGAAGGGTCTCTCTCAGATGGGTGTTGATGGTTGTCATGGTAAGAACAGTAGTGATACCTTGAAACAAATTACAAGGTAATTGTTTTTATTAAACTAGCAGCAGTTCAGAGGATGGATCTCTATCAAAATGTTTAGATTTGCGTGCTGGATTTTAAAGCATTCAGTAAATGTTTCAATAAATTGATTTTGACCACACCTCATTGGTGTATCAGTGAAATACACACACACAGACATGCACACGCACACAAACACAAATCTGTATGAGTTTATTTTACAGTATGGCCTGTTGATTCTGGGTTAAATATTCCACCCCCCCAGTCTTTTAATGGACCCCCTTCAGCACGTCTTCAGAACCATCAATTAAACAATTCAGGTCAGACTCCAATCAGCAAGAGTGCTCTTCTTATACACATGAAAAGAGAGAGAAAATGTGTGTGTGTGTGTCTATGCCTGTGTGTGTGTGTGAGTTTGAGTCTGTGTGCATGTGTGGGTGTGTGTCTGTGTGGGGGTGTGTCTGTGTGTGTGTGGGTGTGTGTGTGTGTGTGTTTGTGGGTGGGTGTGTAGTTGCCTGCTACACCTGGTGGGCTGGTGGGATGGCTGTGCATTATCAAATATAACAGTAAAATATAACAGTAAAATATGACAGTAAAATATGACAGTAAAATATAACAGTAAAATATGACAGTAAAATATAACAATAAAATATGACAGTAAAATATGACAGTAAAATATAACCGTAAAATATGACAGTAAAATATAACAGTAAAATATGACTTTCAGTCTTTCAGAAAATTAAAGAAAAAAAGCATACAACCAAATGGAAGCAGAGAAGACGTGGACCAATCATTACATGAAGCTGGGTTGGACCCGCCTCTCTCTGCTCAGGGAGGCTGTGGTGTGTTCTGACCTCATTAACACATTTTCAAATGTGTAGAAACACCAGAGTTGAAGAAAATGGAGTAGAGGAGGGAAGACACTACTCCTAACAGAACCAGGGGGGAGACACTACTCCTAACAGAACCAGGGGGGAGACACTACTCCTAACAGAACCAGGGGGGAGACACTACACTCCTAACAGAACCAG
>JAOXYF010000003.1:24972805-24983892 GCA_028565775.1 Sternarchorhynchus goeldii
CATCATCATCAACATAATCATCACCATCATTATCACCACCATCATCATCACCACCATCATTATAATCATCATCATCAACATAATCATCACCATCATTATCACCACCATCATCATCACCACCATCATTATAATCATCATCATCAACATAATCATCACCATCATTATCACCACCATCATCATCACCACCATCATTATAATCATCATCATCAACATAATCATCACCATCATTATCACCACCATCATCATCACCACCATCATTATAATCATCATCATCACCATTACCATCATCATCATCACCACCACCACCATCATTATAATCATCATCATCAACATCATTATCACCATCATCACCATCATCATCACCACCACCATCATCATCATCATCATCATCATCACCATTACCATCATTATCATCATCATCACCATCTTTGTGAACCATCCTAATAAAAGTAGTCTTCTGGTCATTCACACACACACACACACACATACACACACAAGTGTCTAGAGTGGGGATGAATTGTTTATGACCACAGATCCACTAAAGTGCACATGCACACACATGCACAAACGCACGCATACACACATGCACACACACACACGTGCTCGCGAGCACGCATCCAAACACACACATGCACACATACACTCACACATATACACACACACACACACTACACGACGTCTTGAATTTGAATGCCGTATGAATGAGGCTCATTTCAGGACTACGGACAGGTACTTCCCGTAGCGCGAGAATACGCCTACAGCAAATAACTCTTTGGCGTGACGGAGTCTTTGTTTTTATAAAAAGTTACGCAGCAATTCAAAAATAGCAAGAGCTGTATGCGCTCGTGCACTGAACCTTTTTATACTTGTTTTATTTTTACAGTTTGGCGAAAACAACACCCCAATAAAGATATGGATATAGCTGAGTTTGAACAGCTTTACAAAATACAATTCATGAATCCTCCAGCACGCGCTTCAGTATCGCGTGTTAATTATAGTCAGGTTTAGAACGATCAAAATAGCTTCTGTTGTGGAATGAAAAGATTCTGAGGTTTATCGCCGTTCCTCCTGGCTCGTACGCGTAGGTGTGCAGACTGGTGACAGTCTGTGTTGGGTTGTGGTCGTAAATCCTACGCAATACCTGTTGGCCCTTTCGACACATTCGTAGGATTCTCTGTAAATGCACCACAGAGCAGAAAAAACAGATCCCGGACACTGGCGTTGGTTCCCGTGGCAGCAAGAACAGGTGTAGCAGTCTTGATCGGCTGGAGCGGACGGGTGTTGATTATGTCACCTTTCCCAGTGTTTCATTACCGAGAGCGACGAATCCGTGATGCGTTTCTCGCCACGTCTCTATTTTAAGTGTAGAGCGCGAGACCGCGACTCCTGAAAAGACCTTCGACAGAACATATCGAGAACGTACCAGAGAAAGCAAAATCGTTAATACGTTCTTCATCAGTGATGCGTGATTTCAGTGTTTTCGGATAATGTCTCGCTTGCATCAGATGTACCAATCAAATACCTCTCTGAACCTCTTCTTGAACCTCTATGCATGTTTTCAAGAATAAAAAAATCTATTTTTTTCACGCAAATATAGAAAGAGTGGGAACAATACGATAACGAGCGGGCCCAGCTGCAATGATTTGATGTCGAGCTCGTAATGGTTACATAAACTGCGGCTTCTGGTTGCTCGCGCGTCATTCGTCTCTTAAGAGGAACGAATTATTAGTCCGTTAATAGGAACGAATAACCAGTCTGAATCAACACTCTGAATCAAAACTGTCGTGGTCCATGAATCCAAAACACCCATTTGTGGAAGTATTTCCAACTCACTGTGTGTCAGATTCACGGGGAATCTGACAAAATATGTTTGTGACAATAATGGAGACTATGTCTCAAGGCCGAACCTTTCAAAACACGATACTCCGACAGATACACACGCAAACGGGATTGGAACGCTGTGGTATAGTGATCCGAGTCCTGTTCTGCCTTCTCGGTGATATGACATGCATTTCTCGTTTATCAGTTTTTATTCTCAAATGTCCTAACATGGATTCACTTTACTAATAGGTTCGCAGATTACCTTTATTCAGTTGCGTCTCATGTTGGTGATCGGGAGGCCGAGACTGTTTTGTTTTGGCGTTGTTGGCACTCTAAGAGACACTATGATCATGATACCGATGCTGCATACAGACAGACTCCAACCCGAGCAGTGGACCGCGTGAGGGGGAAAGACGAAAGGCATAGCGCCATCGCTCTTTACGAGTAATATTGTAGCTGTAGAAATGAGTGTGTGTGTGTGTGTGTGAGTGTGTAAGTGTGCGTGTGTGTGTGTAAGTGTGTGTGTGAGTGTGTGTGTGAATGCGTGTGTGTGTGTGTGTGTGTGCGTGTGCGCGCAAGTACGTATGTGTGTAAGTGCGTGTGTGTGTATGCATGTGTGTGTAAGTTCGTGTGGGTGTGTGTGCATGTGTGTGTAAGTGCGTGTGTGTGTGTGTATGTGTGTGTGTGTGTGTGTATGCATGTGTGTGTAAGTGCGTGTGGGTGTGTGTGGGAGGGGGGGCGTGTGTGTATGTGCCTTTAACAGACTGCTACAAGGTGAAAACGAACTAGTATGTTTTTGTTTGTTTGTGGCACGTGTGCAACCCGAGGCAAGAGACAGTTCTAAAGGCAGTTAAAGACTCTAGACGTTTGGCGCATCTCTGCTGTCGTCCGGGGGTCACACCCGTGCGAGGGGGGGGGGGGTCACTGCCGGGCGATCAGCGCCAGATCGCTGCATACAGGATCCCACCGTAAACATGCAGTCTATTCTAAACGACGCCGACACAAGAGTCGCCCACCATTCGCATGCTAAAAGGTAAAAAAAAACTCCTTGGTGTTCATGAGAAAAGGTACTTCTTTACACTCCACTCACGTGAATTAAATATAGTCTAAAAACGAAAGAATCCCGCTACGATGAACGAAATAAAACCGATAGAAACATAAAGTTGTATTGATGTTAAAGTTCAAACATTATGTCACTGAAGAGAGAGAGAGAGAGAGAGAGAGAGAGATGCACGCATCGCATATATATCATGACGCCACCTTTCCCTTCACTCTTCATTTATTGTACAGTATATCCTGCCTTTCGCGCGCGTGCATATGGACACGCCATATGCCCGACAGATGCCTGTTCAAACTGAAACGAAACCACATTTTGGGGTTTGATGTGTCGTCATGTGTCCCCTGGCGATACGGGCAGCAGCCATTCACACAAACAACAGGCTGATATGGATCTCAGTGGCTCACGAACAGTCGTGTGAGACAAATAAGACGTCTCTCGGATGTACTTCTCACGTCTCCTTTAATATGCCACATGGGTTTTATTTTAGGTCTCTCGTACGTAAATGACTACAGAAGTATTCGCACAGTCTACCGAAACCGTTCCGCGAATGCAGCTTCTTACGGCGCTTTGCTCAGCATTGTAGCGCGAGAGACAGTAGTGTGATCTTTGGCCACGGACGAGACGGTGTCGTCTCGGTTAGATCCCCGGGTTTATGAAGGACAGAGATTTTCCAGGTGATTGTGGTTACTGTCGTCGCATCAGGTTTATGTCGATGACACGAGAATGAATGTGACAATGAATGTGTTCGTTTTCGCTACCGCAGAAGCGACACAGTCGCACATCACGCGTCAAGTGCAGGTGTTCAGAACACGCCAAGCACCGTAGGATCTGTGCGCAGATCGATACGCCGTTAATTATGACAGAGGAGTAAAACTGTTTTATTGCAAAACATCAACAAATCTTACCGTAAAGGAAGCTCGCGAGAGAGCGGGAGGGAAAAACGTGAATGCAGGTTAAAATGTAAGAGGATTTGATTTTCCAGCCACTGAAAGGAGATTAAGTCGCCAGCAGTGGAACTTAAATTGTGCAGCATATAAAAAATGGGCGGACTGGTCGTTAGATGAGAGATTGGTACCACCTACCATTCTAAAATAAAATCGCCATGGCATGAAGTCACAGCCTATTTAACATCCGGTTTACCCAGGGACATGTCACTATTGTCCCGGTAAAGAAAAACATTATTTGGCCATAATATCGCTATGATCTGTATCTATTGTTTCTGCAGGCAGATTAACAACTGGTAAGAGTTTCACTCTGAACGCCAATGAATGGTGCGCGAGACCTGCGCAAACTCAGCATCGTCAGCAGCCGTTCTTGAGCCTCGAGCTAAAATTCGGCACATCCGAGATCTTTGAGGATTTTCTCATCGTTACAACGCAGAAAAGGTATCGTTAAAAGTTTGCGGATACAGCGCACACGAATACCAAAGGCACGCGACTGTAAGTGAACGCACTGATGAGGATTTGTACTTGTGTTTTTACCGGTGTAAAATGGGGGGGGTTCAGGGTTTAGGAGAGCAGTTTGAACTGCAGACCTCTCTCTGCTTTCCAACGGCAGAGGCGAGGAGGCTGAATTTATGGCGATGGAGTTTGATGGAAAGTGATTTTTCGTGTTCTTCATAATTACAAGGTACGAAGGCACGCTAACTCCGTTTCGTGTTTAGATCTGTATTTATTGAAGCCGCTCGGTAAACAACACTCTATAGTTGCTTAATTAATCGCCGTGTACCAAGTTAACGACGGCGCGTGCTAAGGTGCAAACCTGAGGGATGTTCGCGGAATGCTAAAACGTACTTTTTTCTTTTCGAGGACGTGTCTCCACTACAACTTCGAAAGTCTGGGTGGTGGGAATTTCCAGTAAAGCTGAATTATTCCCGTTGTGCGAAATGCTTGTCAACTAAAGGATTTTTACGCGAACCGCGCATCTTTTGCGCTGTCTGTATTTCAGTGTCCTCGAGCCTGCCTCTCTGGATTCTAAGGCAAGTGACCGCGGGTTTTACGCAATTTTCGTTACCCCGTTATTCATTTTCATTGCAGTCACTGCTAGTACAATGTTTTATGAAGAATTAGAGCGTCGTCTTTCTGCGTAATTATTTACCCGGATACAGAGAGGGAGAGAACACTAGTACGTTTTGGGAAATATCCGACGGAGTCGAACGACAAGTACGCGTATGTACCATGGTGTTTTATAAGAACTGATTCATTAATCCTTCGCCTGTTATATTGCGATAAATGACGGTTATTGAGGAAAAGAGACTGCTTGAAATTTTGAATGCAAATGGTGGTCTCATCGCATATTGAAATATATTCCACATGCATAGAACTGCCATGTCAACTGTGGTAATTGTGATATTTGCGGCAAATGACCATCAGTCTCGTCACTATTTTTAGCATTTCTCTTGTGTGTTAGTTGAACCCAGCGCCATCTCCCAGCTGAAATAGTACGGAGTGTGTTTGTGGGCTTTCCAAACGCGCTACTGCCGTATTTCCCACCCGCTCGGGCGAAACGGTCTTCTCCGGTGGATTCATGTGAAAAAGTGTCCGCTGTGTTATAGTAGTGCGTTCGGCATGCGCAGTCTACGAGAGTCCGCTGTTCTACAGTGGGCTATTATTAAATGGACGCAAGCTACTCTTGTCTTAAATTTGGCTTTACGGGTTGGTTATCTTGGAATTAGAAAGTATAATTTCTTAAGGTTTCTGGATACAAAACTGGTGACTGTGATTAAGGCTTTGCCCTCGTGAGTCAAAGAACATTTTTTTTTATTATTCTGATGTTTTGAGATCCTTTCTGACAGTGTTCAGTATAGCGAGACCTTCAGACCAGGCTTGGACCTTCAGACCAGGGTTGCCCTTGTGTGACCAGCTCTGCCAGTGTACGAACACCTTGAGTAATTTGGTTTCTACAGCAACAATTGTTTGGGCTTTCATCCTGCTGACCACTAAGGTGTGTCTGATATTAACTGATGTGTCTGATATTAAGTGATGTATCTGATGTGACTTCTCTCTTTAGTCAGGTTCTTGAGGAGTGATGTGGGTTCGTATGGGAGGAGCAGCCTTGATCTGGGCTTGGGTACTGATGGTCGACGTTCTTGGTGGTAGTAAAAGGTACGTGTTGCTCTGTGACGTGGAAATATAATATAATATAATATATTATAATATAATATAATATAATATCATATAATATAATATAAGATCATATAATATAATATAATCCAGATGTGTTTGTCAGATCAAAGTCTTCCTGGCTAGTTTAGACTCCAGAAGATGGCTGGGTGATGAAGTTAATCTGCTTTAATTTGCGGATGCCAGAGGATTTTTCCCTTTACGCAGGAGGTGTGATTTGAACCCAGAATATCAGAGCATCTGAAGACAACTGTGCTTCGTGAAACATTGGACTGATTAAATTGTTTATTAATTATGTTTGTTTATTAATTAGCTGTCTGTTTTTTATTAGTTAAAAGAATATGCGTCATTTTTATTTTTATGCATTAAAAATAAGAGAATGGTCATTCCTAGCATGATCCCATATTATGGTGTATTAACTTCATAAGTTAATAAAAGTACTGAGACTTACAAGATCACCATCCTTATAAAGTAAAAAAAGACATGGGAGAGCTGTGCCTTTCTGGAGGTGATTTCCCCACCTTCACTGTGTCAAACGTGTACATGGATACATTCCTGATGAATATATTTCGACAGATATAGACATTTGCATCAATAGTGTCATGATTTGAGATTTTATTCATTTAACCTTAGACAAGGAAAGCTCTCTGCAGACAGGGTGGTTCTGACCCACATTGAAAACTCTCTGCAGACAGACTGATTCTGACCCACATGGAGCGGCGTGTGCATACGCTTTCTCTGTCAATCTCACTTGTGAAATGGGCTTCACCTTGGCACTGCGTTAAGTGGAGGTCAGATGTGGAGGTCACCACCATGCCTGTCGTTGGTGGTTTTACTCTGAACCTGTGGGCTGGCAGCATGTGCCTAATCCAAACCCTAACTCTAATCCAAACCCTAACTCTAATCCAAACCCTAACTCTAACGCTAATCCAAATCATGGTTGCTGTTTAGATGACGTGTAGGTGGAGGTGTTTAGATGACATATAGGTGAAGGTATTTAAATGACATTTAGGTGGAGGTGTTTAGATGACGTGTAGTTGGTTGGTGTGCTGTGTTTTCATGGGTTTGTGGGCATCTACACATTCCAAGCGCATGTGTACCAGCTCATGTGTTTGACTCCTTTTTTCATTGATGGTTCCTCTCGATTATCTGTAGATACATAAATTGCAAGTGATCTGTTGAAATTCAGTTGATTCTCTACAAGATTAATGTTGGTATTTATGTTTTGGGTTGAAGTGAAGGTTAGAGCTGAGATTATGGTTCTGTTATGAGATTATGGTTGTGTTAGATTTGAATTTGGTTGAATCTGTGGCATATCATTTAGGTTTCAGTTGCATCTAATTGCTTCTCAGGTGAATATTAGTTTGTTGTTGCCCTCATTTCCATCAGTTTGGCTCTCCATCTCTCCATGCAGAATTTATTCTGCGTCAGGTGCAATTTTAATGCTCAGTTCCTAGACCCACCAGCATGTGCTGGTTATCTTAGAACAGGGGTATCATCTCTGGACCTGAGTATCATCTCTGGACCTGAGTGGCAGCTGTGTTTTTGAGTGGCAGCTGTGGGATGGATGGATTCTGGGGCAGGCTAACAGCAGCATGCTAATGCTAATGCTGCTAAGGTCTTCTCAGGCCTCTGGGGATTGATCTGCTGTCTCCAGCTGTGTGTGTGTGTGTGTGTGCGTGTGTGTGTGTCTACGAGTGTGTGTGCGCATTGCTTTTTTTCTCTGATGTAACATGGCTGATGTAATGAGACTTGCCAAGCTGTGTTACTATTTCTGAATATAAACAATCCTGACTTTCCTCCTTGGTATGTTCTTGTCATCCAGAACTCCTTTCATTTCCCTGTTAGCGCCCATCATTCTGGTCACTGCTCTGTGGTTTCATGGCTGACATGATAGAAGCTCCGTGCACTAAAAGTGATGTTGATCACATCACATATGTGTGGCTGTGCCCTCACTGTTATTTAGCTGCTCATATTTTATACCATGTGATTCTGTCTCTCTCAGTTCACTCTCTCTCACTATCTCTCTCACTCTCTCATTCACTCTCTCTCTCAGTTCACTCTCTCACTCTCTCACTCTCTCATTCACTCATTCACTCTCTCTCTCAGTTCACTTTCTCTCACTCTCACTATCTCTCTCACTCTCTCATTCACTTTCTCTCACTCTCATTCCATCTCTCTCTTTCTCTATCTCTCACTTATTCACTCTCAACCATCCTCTTTCTCTCTCTCACTCTCTGTCTCATTCACCCCTCTGATCTTCCCCACCCTTGCTCACACTCTTTCTTTATCTCTCTCTCTTTTATTCACCCTGTGATCTACACATTTGTACTAATCATCATGACCTTCTCTTCTCCTTGGGCCTTTGCTTTTCTATGCCAAGCGTGGTGTTGAAAGACTCTGAAGTGTTTTTCAGTTCTCGGTCAGATTAGGGTGGTCCAGGACAGGTCTATAGGGAAAACGCTGACAGTGATCACCCTAAAAGAAACATTCACCTTCCCTCGTGACTATTCATAGTTACAGATCCCAGTTACAGAAACGTCTGGTTTTTCTAGCGATTCCTGTACTGTTTGTGGCTGAAAATATAGGTGTCATGGGAGACACACATGCAGCTGTGTTTGTGGTTAAAACGCTGTGTTTGTGGTTAAAAGCCAGTGTTGGCGCATTAATAATCCATGGAACACTGCCTCACGAACCGATCTGCCTCACCAGCGATAGAAGTCCTGGCATTCCCAGTGTCAGAAGGTCCTCGTGTTCCCTCTGATTTCTCTTTGATCAGGCATCTTTCCCAGCCCCTGTCTGCCCTGACTGTCTTCAGCCCTGCTGGAATTTGTTTCCTCACTCAGTTCACAAACTATTTCACCTTCTCTTAACACACACTCACACTATTACATGCCTCAGCACACACACTCTATTACACATCTTAACACTCATGCTAGTACACATCTTAAACAGCAGGTTTTTAATTTTAGTGATTTAGATAAGGCACATTATAAATGCTGTGATTTATTCAGTAACTACGATGAATATAATATTAAGGAAAGAAGATAAAAGGGGCTCTGCGGGTGTTTGACACACACACACACACACACACATACACCTGTGCCGGTGTTTAACTCACACACACCTCTGCTGTTCTGCTGTGTTAGCTCCAGCCAGAACGGGTCTGGAGAACCTAAGGACAACACCACGGTGTTCACAAGGATCCTGGACAGCCTTCTCGATGGTTACGACAACCGTCTACGACCAGGACTGGGAGGTGGGTGGAGAGAGAGACTTCATACAGTAATGTGTGTGTGTGTGTGTGTGTGTGTGTGTGTATATACAGTACGTGTGTGTGTGTTCAGGCAAAAGTTTCAAAAGATTCACACATTTACATTCATATTTATTCTTACATTTACATTTAATATTTGTATTTACATTCATATTTATAATTACATTTACACTGATATTTATAATTACATTTGTATTGTAAGTTCATACTGTGGCATTAGGACAATGTAGTGGGGTGTCTGTGTAGTGGGGTATGTGTCTGAACACATCATACAGGTGTGATCAGAACATGGTTTACCAGGTAGAAAACAACTCAAATGAACATTTTTACCCAAACCATGCAACATGTCCAATAGTCCTGAGCACATATCCAGGACTTGTTTGATGCAAATATTATATGTTGTTTAAATCCATATTGTGATAGCTGTCCTGTCAGTGTATGAAAATTGTACTGCATATGGAAAATTGACAGTGCTTTTGATTGACAGCTTGACTGAAATCTGTCAGCATTCTGCTCGGGACTGACACTGCCAGTACCAGAGACAGAGAGATAGAGAAAGAGAGAGAGAGAGACAGAGAGAGAGAGAGACAGAGAGAGAGAGCACTGCTAGCATCTGTTAGCATTAGTGTAACCTCGGCATTCCGTCCCCAGTCACTGATGGACACCAGGTTGTGGATGAATGGCTTTTATTTTCTGCATCCACAGGGTGTCATTTAGGAACCTCATCAGCAGTAACACATAGCCTATATTATTGAGAGTAAATGTAAACGCTCAATAATGCACCAGTTTCTCAAACTGCACTATTAATACAATTACACAGACACAACTGAAAGGTACAACGAGCACAATCATCAATACGATAATTAAGTTAACCAAGCAAAATAACACAAATATTTTACAAAACTATGCAAAAGCATATCCAAGAATTGCATGCATTTGAATTAGCATCCATTGACATTAGCATTCATTTTTATTAGTATCCATTAGCATTAGCATTTGTTTGCATTAGCATCCATTTACAATAGCATCCATTAGCATTAGCATCCGTTTACAATAACATTCGTTTACATTAGCATCCGTTTACATTAGAATTTGTTTGTATTAGCATCCATTTACAATAACATTCATTTACATTCACATTCATTTGCATTAGCATTAACAATCGACCATTTCTGGGCATCCATTTCACAATCATACAGAGACGTGGACAGTAACAGGGAGATGTGAACAGTAACAGGGAGATGTGAACAGTAACAGGGAGATGTGAACAGTAACAGGGAGATGTGAACAGTAATGGAGAGATGTGGACAGTAACAGGGAGATGTGAACAGTAATGGAGAGATGTGGACAGTAACAGGGAGATGTGAACAGTAACGGAGAGATGTGGACAGTAACAGGGAGATGTGAACAATAACAGGGAGATGTGGACAGTAACAGGGAGATGTGAACCATAACAGGGAGATGTGGACAGTAACAGGGAGATGTGGACAGTAACAGGGAGATGTGGACAGTAACAGGGAGATGTGAACAGTAACAGGGAGATGTGAACAGTAACAGGGAGATGTGAACAGTAATGGAGAGATGTGGACAATAACAGGGAGATGTGAACAATAACAGGGAGATGTGAACAGTAATAGAGAGATGTGAACAGTAACAGGGAGATGTGAACAGTAATGGAGAGATGTGGACAGTAACAGGGAGATGTGAACAATAACAGGGAGATGTGGACAGTAACAGGGAGATGTGAACAGTAACAGGGAGATGTGAACAGTAACAGGGAGATGTGAACAGTAATGGAGAGATGTGGACA
>JAOXYF010000003.1:25009161-25019334 GCA_028565775.1 Sternarchorhynchus goeldii
ACATCAGAGTAGAGGAGACAGGAAGAAACAAACAAACAAACATCAGAGTAGAGGAGACAGGAAGAAACAAACAAACATCAGAGTAGAGGAGGCGGAAACAAACAAAACCCAAAACATCAGAGTAGATGAGACAGAAACAAAAACATCAGAGTAGAGGAGACAGGAACAAACAAAACCAAAAACATCAGAGTAGAGGAGACAGAAACAAAAACATCAGAGTAGAGGAGACAGGAACAAACAAAACCAAAAACATCAGAGTAGAGGAGACAGGAACAAACAAACAAATAAACATCAGAGTAGAGGAGGCGGAAACAAACAAAACCCAAAACATCAGAGTAGAGGAGACAGAAACAAAAACATCAGAATAGAGGAGACAGAAACAAACAAAACCAAAAATATCAGAGTAGAGGAGACAGAAACAAACAAAAACAAAAACACACAACGCAGGGCATCTTGGGAACAATGATGCCAATGTGGGGGAAAGTATAATATTATGTTCCATTTAAACTTAAAGGAGGGTCAATGCTGCTTTTATGTGGCTTGGAATTGTGTTTTTCTAGTTGTTTTAGATGTTTGGTTTGTACTGTGTCCCTTTTCCAAAGAGAAGGATTAGAAATGCTGCTTTGCTCTTATACTGCTGGAGTTGTTAATGGTGAAGAGACCAAGAAGGGAATTTTTACATAATCATCTGGGCTAAAAGCACAAACTCTGAGCTGAACATTTCTAGAACTTCCTCTGAAGGGAGTCTCACCTATGACCCCATTCCCTTGATTTTAGATTAAATAATTTTTTTAGGGTTCAGGTCTTTGATGCAAATGAATCATCAATAAACCCTTAGATATAAGGAATCATCAATAAAACCCTTAGATATAAAGGTGACATCCAGTCCTCCTCCAGCCTGCCAGCTCCAGTGGATCCATGTGAATCAGCACTAATTCCTGTATTGCTGAGTCACAATGAGATGTGTAAAGCCATTAATGATTACATCAGGTATATGGACTGTAAATTACCACTAATTCTCCTGCAAGAGCTTTCCAGTGGAATACTTTACTACAAAGCCCAAACAAGGTGCGTACTACATCCACAGAACCTGCCCCCACAACAGCAGCACTCTGTACCATCCATCATCCACCTGACTGCACAAGGCGTGGTCACTTCTGGAACAGGATCTGCATCAGCATTCTCCGTCCTCACAGTCTTCAGACTACAAACAGACACTTCCACAATATACTCCACAGACATTTCAGTAATTAAGGCTTCATAAATTAATTAAATGAATAATGTGCTAGTTTGTAATGTGTTAAATTACTGAAGTATCATTGTTCAATGTTGTTTTTTTAAAGATCACATTTCTTCCTTGTATTGTTTCTTTCTTTATTCTATTTTATTTTTCCCTAACTTTTTTGGTCCTTAAACATACTTGTACACACAGATTTTTTCCTGTGCAGGTGACCGTGGTGTCCATCCGTGAGCAGTGAGTCTGTATGTGGCACTCACATTCGTCTAGCATTGCACATGTGTCTTCTCTGCAGTCGATGGCACCATCGTAGAAATGTCAGGCTCCATATAGAGGCTTATTACTTCTCCTGTCCTGTGCCCAATTAGTGCTCTCCTGACCTTTCCATTCTACAGAACAACAGTTGCCCAGCCTCTTGCCTCCTGACATTTTCTAAAAATGCAGACAACAGTGTTGCTGTAGAGATGTGACAAATCGTACTGATCCCACGGTGGAACAGGAGGAGAAGCTGAGTGCAGACTGGAGGATTTACATGAATGTTCTCAGTGTAGATGTTCCTGGTGTTGCTTTATAGTAAATCAGTGGGAAAGCTAAAAACCACAAAGGATGGAGGAAACACTGTCAATTAAATGGATGCTGAAGTTCAACCACCAGAAGAGCTTTACACAGAGTATAGACGTAGTGTCTATGGAGAGGATATGAAGGGGAATAACTAATGTACTGGAAGAAGTTCATTTACTGCAGAGTCAGTAGTCCAAGTCAGGACTCTGGGGTGGAGAGAGGGAGCCATTGGCTCTTTAAGTCCTGATCAAGTTTTGTTTCTAGCAGTATATGAGATGTTGTGATGTAACGTATCAGCAAAAAGGTGCAGGAAACATGCAATGAAATGTAAACACACAGGGATGCTTATGAGTGGAAGCAGCTGAGGCTCGTTAAGGCTAATGAGGCCCAGATGTAATGTGTGGGTGTGGTTAATTGAAAAGCTGTTTTGGTTTACAGTTAGTGCTCGTTAAAGTGTGTTTGCTACTTATATTATTCAGCTCAAAGTCTCGACAAAGTTAATCTGACACACTGGTAAGTGTAAGGTCTGTTCAAGGAGATCTTTTACTGAGGAAATGCTAAGCTGTGTCTATTTTATCAGGTTCTCATTATTCAGTGATGGTTTTGGCAGCCCTTGTTCTTGTTATATGGTGTTCATTTCTGTGGAGGTTCTTGTTATATGGTGTTCATTTCTGTGGAGGTTCTTGTTATATGGTGTTCATTTCTGTGGAGACTCTTGTTATATGGTGTTCATTTCTGTGGAGGTTCTTGTTATATGGTGTTCATTTCTGTGGAGGTTCTTGTTATATGGTGTTCATTTCTGTGGAGACTCTTGTTATGGAGTCAGTGTCTATTCAAAGGTTGAGATTCACCTGGTTTATATTTTGTTCTGGTATTGTATTTTAGCTGAGATCTCTAGCTGCTGTTTTATACTGCAAGTTGTTTCTCCTTGGACATGTAGGCTTCACCTATGTGACTCCCTCCCACAGATTTAGATTCTGATTCAAATTCAGACTCAGAGACAAGTAATCAGACATAAGTAAATGCGCCACATCTTCAGATTCCAGTCCACCTCTCACACCATGCAATGAGCACAAGAAACTCACCTTCCATTTGATCAAGCATTTCAAGCGTATGCTTTTGGTGTCATCAGTGCTTGTGGCATCTCTCTTTTCTCAGCAGAATCTCACCTCTTTCTCAGCAGAATCTCAACTGCACTCCAGGAACCTTTAGCAAAAAAGCATTGGGGAGTCTGTGGTTGTTGGCAGGTGTTTTATAGTATCTCTCCCCTTCCCCGACCTGCTAATGCGGCTAGATGTTAATTACAGATGACATAAATTGATAATCTATGTCAATCTGTAACTCTAGGACATTTATGCACAGGTCTAAGTGGGCAGGTGTTATCCAGGGTTCAGGTCAGTTATAATTTTCCTTCATTTAAACCTGGTAATGTTATTTACACAGAAAGCATGTTGGGGTTTTTTTCTGAAATCGCTACTAGTTGCACTGAGAACTGTAGTGTTGAGTAAACACCCCATATATGGTGTTACAGTGCTGTGGTTACACCTCTTGGTGCAGTGAGAACTGTAGTGTGGAGTGAACACCCCATATATGGTGTTACAGTGCTGTGGTTACACCTCTTGGTGCAGTGAGAACTGTAGTGTGGAGTGAACACTCCATATTTGGAGTTGAAGTGCTGTGGTTACACCTCTCAGTGTCTTGCTTACAGTTAGAGTGATGGCTGACTGAACACATCTGGCAATTGTCAAAACTGTTGTTTTAGCTTCAGGATATTAAAGTATTTCAGTTAAACTGAGTGATGGATACATGTGTTAAGCTTTTGCTCACTTTGTTCTAGGTAATTGTTTTTCCATCTTTTGCACTAATTAATTTGTATTACACTAAGATTCCAGTAATTCCTTCACATGTTCAGTATATTAATTGATAATTAAATGTGAATTTCATCTGTGCATTCTCTCTGGTGAAGGGCCTTTGGGAGTATATTCTGTGTGGCACAGAGCAACTATATAGGACATTTTCATCAATATAAGTCATAGGGTGAAATCTCTCTAGATGGTCTCTAGTCGATACTGCCTGCACCTGGTGGTTACATTCTGTTTACTGGGAATTTCCAGCCATCAGTGTGAAATATATTCTTTGTCATGAAAAAAACAAGAACTCCAGGGTTTTTAAAGATCAGACATGTTTTTAGAAATTTTCTAAGCAATGGAAAAGCATTAAGAAGTTTGTTGTTGTTGTATACCTGAATAAAATGAAGTACTGAGGAGTTATTTCACCAAGCACAATATTCAACATTAACCCTAGTCCAATCATATACTACATAATCCTAACACAAATGAATCTCTAAGCACATGACATCATTTAACATCATCTCTTGTGCCAGGTCTTCTTCACCCCTCATGTGGCCTTTGAAAAACATACATGTGCAGAATGTGCAATGGATCAGTACCTTTAACGAATCATTTCCAGCTCTGAATCATAACGTGAGACTCACTGGTACATTCGCTCCTATAGTCACTGATATAGCTGCATCACTGTGGAGATGGGATGGGTTTGTACACAGGACTCTGCCTTCATTTCCTGCGAGGAAATTAAACAACTTAATCTGCAGACAAATGAGCAAGTGAATGAATATTCCACTGAATTTATCCAGCTGCTGTTAGACAATAAATGTGTGTTCAGAATATTTCTTGTGCTTTAAGCAAATCCTTGGAGAGGCTCCTCGGTACAATGCTTTCATCCTACTATTTCCTACAAATGAAAGGGTTGAAAATCTATTATCCAGCATCAAAAAGAAAACCTGCCAGTTCAGATTTTAAAGTGATATCCTAAAAGGCAATTTTCAAATCATAAGTTAAAAAACGATTTGGATTTTCTGTGAATAGAGATTGTTTACGCTAACTGGTAAAAGTCAGTCAGGGTGCGTGACGGGTGGAAACCGTTTCAGAAGTGCTTGGTAAGGAGTGTGAGCACTGGTGTGGTTCAAAGTGAACAGTGTTAATCATCTGAATTTGTCACTGTGGCAAATGCTAATGTGCACTAGAAGACTTCGAAAGGACAGAAGTCTCACCACCTTTTACATCTAATGAACATCTTTTAATTACCATGGAACAAAACACCTCAAATGAATGTAGTTTAACGATCACGTAGAGTTAAGTTGTTCCTAACAAAAGTGGTGTGTCATGAGTCATTGAGCTCTGGTAGTTTGTTGTTTATCTTTTCACGATTACCTTGGAGTGAACGTTTGCCCTCACTGGTGCATGTGGCTCTGTTAATGGACGTAATATTAATTAAACGCTAATCAACCTTAAACGCCCCTGTTCTACTGGGATTCCTCCAACTGTAATGTCAATTAATATCAAGAGTGAACCTGTTTATTAACGATGTGCTCTTTAATGAACCAGAGAGGACAGGCAGGGACAGAGTCATCCACCACGACGGGGACCAGCTGGATGTCTCTCTGTCCTCATTGAGGCAGGTTCAGGCATGTTGGGATCTTGGCTTTGTTCACATGGCCTGTTCAGTCAGACTCCAGGGGCGTCTGGAACACACACTGCCTCACTCAGTTCAGGCTCACATTCTTATGATGTTTTTCCATGGGGAGTTTCACATGTATCTTGAATGTTTCCAAACTACATATGAGCACCTGTGTATGTAGAGCACATTGTGTTAGGGTTCATCTGTGTATCCTGGCTGTGTTAGGGTTCTGTAGTGTATGTAGTGTTTGGTAGTATGTGGTAGTGTATGTAGTGTGTGGTTGTGTGAGGTAGTGTATGTAGTGTGTGGTTGTGTGAGGTAGTGTATGTAGTGTGTGGTTGTGTGAGGTAGTGTATGCTAGTAGAATAAAAAAATCTTATGCTACATTTTTGTTAAGAACCCAGAAACGTATGTAGGTTTGTCTGATCACTGTAGACTGCTTTAGAGTGGTCTGCTTTCTTTACAATCAAGAAATGAGTATGTGCTTCTCATTTCTCTGGATTTCTCTGTGGATTTCTCTGGATATCTCTGGATATCTCTGGATTTCTCTGGATATCTCTTCCTCCTGTGCTTTTACTACATATATGGATCCAGCACAGTCGTGTTCAAGACTGCAGAAAACCAAGCATAGTACTCAGCCTTCAGATGTCAGAAAACGGTACTGACATCCATGTGAAATCTGTATTTAAATCTCAGTGTCCTCTGAAAATGTTCTGACCTACTGCCAGTAATGAACAGAAATGTGTCCATCTTGATTTGGAAGACTTTCCTGGCATGTGCTTCTAAGGCTTGGCTCACGTTATTCAAACATCTCTTAGATCTGTGGTGTCTGATGAATACGACACCAGCAGAATTCATTAAGACTGACTAGGTAGAAACACAATAGAACTGTGATATGAATTCATTCATTAAAAGTTTTTCAGTCTGCAAGGTTTGTATGCTAAAAGCCGAATGGTGCAGCTCTCACCGCATGTTTGTTATTTTTTAAAGGCCTTGGGATATGTGTGAACTAGGAGAATTTCTCTCAGTGTCTAAAAAAAGAAGCTCTAGATTTTTCCTTTGTGGAAGTGAAGCTTTGTTTCCTGTGTTCTGAGGGGTTTTATCAGCAGGGTGTGTTTCCCTCTCACCACCCCTGAAACACTGAGGTCTTTCCAAGTCGATTCTCTAATATGCAAAGTGACTTAATCAATTGTAATTATCTAATTGCACTTCTGTTATTGCACTAAATTACCTCTCCTGAGATTTTAAACCATTTCCACTCAAACAATATCTGGCTTTAAAAGGAAAGCCAGTACTTCTTTTGATTAACCCCAATCTTCCCAATTAAATAACGGTGACCAATTCATCAGCTTCTCAAGGGGTGCTGGGAGAAGGACAGCCTAACAAGCTCAGATCCCTCCCAACAGCAGGGTTTGAATCTCAGTCAGACCTCGTGTTCCTCGTGTCAGAAGAGCTTCACTGTCCTGTGTGCAGAGTGGATTTGTCTCAATCACCACACTGTTTCAGTGCAAAGTAAATAAATGAAACTCCTGCCTGTAACGTGAGGTCAGACATACAAGAGGTTCCTAAATTAAATGAAAAGCAAAGAACAAACATAAAGTATGATGAAAAAAGACCAACTGTCCTTAGCAGTACTCTACCAAAGACCTACTCTGATCAGCACTAGCCTCTACTCAAACACAACATCTCCTGCAAAGACACTGGAGGAGCAGAGTGTAAACCTGAGGGCACAGAACTCCACTCCAGTCCAGTGCAGTCCAGTCCGGTCCACTCCACTCCACTCCAGTCCACTCCACTCCAGTCCACTGCATGCTCTCCATGTTGGAAGAATCCCATGTTCAAAACCCCAGGAAGCTTTTCCCAGTCAAACCTCAATCCTGGTTCTGGTTCTCCTGTGGTCCAAGAACTCGACAGCAACATGAAACGTTATAGAAGTCAGAATCATGAATGCACAACTTTTTCTAGTTTTAATGTCAGAAAAAGGAACGAAAGATCAAACCTCGTTAGAGGCTTAAACATGACCATTCCGTGCTATAAGACCAGGTATGAAAGAAGAGAAGAGCTGTCTTTATATTTCCCTGGAAACAGTAGAAAGAGTAACATGAGAGGGTAGAATATTGCTGTGGAACAAATAGAATCCCTCTACAGGCAGCAGCTGGGACTGCATTATGAGGACACACCACAGGCACAGTGTGATGGAGAAAAGCCCTCCACCTAATAATATCAGCAAATAATGATTTCAGGATCCTCCACGGTTCACATCCATCTGGAAGGAACACGTCCGTGAACATATGTTGTGTAATTGGTTTGGCACAATACAATTACAGATTATGGCAAAATGACATTGGAGGTTGAGTCATGTGATTTTGGGATCATGTGATCTTGGACCACTTCTGTAATGTGGTGTTCAAAAACATGTGCCAGAACAACAACAGAAACAGGTCTAGCTAATTTAATAAAGCTAATTTTTAAAAATTTATTAGTGCATTGAACCGTTAATATTGTTGAAATGTTAATGTGAAAATGAAATGTGTTGATTTCAGCATGCGTGACCTGGCTCCTCCTCCTGGACATCGTACGTGCCCTGGTTTCTTCTGCTGGACATCATGCTGTGTTCTCACTGAAGCAGCTGTAATGTGATCATCAGCCACAGTTCCCTCCGCTAAAATACAGCTCCCTAAAGCCTTACACAACACCCTAAACCCTACCACAGCTCCCTAAACTAAAACACAGCTTCTTCCACTAAAACACAGCTCCCTGAACCCTACCACAACTCACTAAACTAAAACACAGCTCCCTAAACCCTACCACAACTCCCTAAACTAAAACACAGCTCCCTGAACCCTACCACAACTCCGAGGCGTTGGCATCCCTAAACCCCACCATCAACAAACTTGAGTGAATGTGTGCAGTGGTGGGACGACAGCACCAGCGTCTCAGTATACCATAAAACCCCATGAACCCCTGGATCTGTACCCTTTATCTAGGGAGAATATCCATTACCAAATGTTAAACTAAATAAGTCTTAATTTTAGCCTAGACTTAAAGATGGAGACTGTGTCAGAGTCCTGGACATTTTCTGGAAGGCTGTTCCATAGTTGGGGGGTTTTGTAAGAAAAGGCTCTTCCTCCTACTGTTACCTGATTAATTGATGGAACCAGTAAGAAGCAGCACCCTGTGAACGTAGAGACTCATAGTTCTTGCAGATAATCAGGGGTCCATGCAGAGCTTTATATTTTAATAGAAGGATTTTATAGTCTATGTGAAATTTGACTGGGAGCCAGTGCAGGGTTGAAAGGACTGGGCTGATATGATCGAATTTCCTATTTCAAATTAAAACTCTGGCTGCAGCATTTTGAACTAGTTGAAGTAAATGAAGAAAAGCTATCCTAGTGTTTATATATATATATATAATATACCTTTTTTGTGTGTGCATGCATGTGTGTGAACAGAGATGGAATATCAATATTTCACATGCAAACTCTGCTGCTTGGGTCTGTATTTTTTTAGCAATTTGACAGCAGAGATCTGCTCAACTGTACAGAAAAAAGGGATAAAAAACGTAAAATGCACTATCATCTACTACAGATCATCTACTACAGATCATCTACTACAGATCATCTACTACAGGCTGGGTTATACTCACATGCTCCTCGGTGTAAGCAGTCCTCCATAACAGTTCTCAAAGGTTCCAATCCACATACCTGAACCTGGAAAGACCAGTAGTGTTGCAAAAGAATGCCAATCCAGAGATCACATGGGTTCACACTGAAGGAAGGGAAACTCACTCTCTCTACCTTGAAACGTGGTCAACTCATGACAGCATATGATGAAACGACAGACATCAGGTCAACTCAGGTCACGTAAAAGTAAAGGGAAAACACCTTAATAATGTCTGTTTTAAATGGTATTATTCTGACCAGTGCTGTTATTTGTTAAAGGGGATGTTATTAAAGGTCACTGGACTGTTTACATCATATAGACACTGTTTACCCATATCTTACACCTCATGTTTACCATCTAATAAGTATTTGTTTCAAATCACTTGCACAGTCCTTACCTGTTCTGAATAGCTTGATCTTACTCACCTAGATTTATTATGACTCTTTTCTATCAGATTGTCCTTCCTTTTCTCACTTTATCTCATGAACACAGTGTTTCTGCTAAACATGGGGAACTGAGCACAGGACTGTTCTGAAAATTGAGTTGTCAGGGTAAGATCCAGAGCAAAGAGGCGTTTGTCACGTTTAACTAAACACATTTCTGTTTAACTAAACACATTTCTGTTTATCTAAATATGTTTATCTAAACATGTTTATCTAAACACATCTGTGTTTATCTAAATATATTTATCTAAACATGTCTTATCTACACACATCTTATCTACACATTTATCTAAACACGTTTATTTAAACACTTTTATCTAAACACGTTTTTTTTTTCTGTTCATGCTTCACCAGTATCTTCTCATCAACTGAATTGTTTACATCTGTCAATTTTCTTGTTTCTCACACAGAGATAAAAAAAAATAACAGGAATATAATACAAGTCATTGTGTCTTTTAAAATGAGCTGGTGGGTGTGACGAAGCGGTTCACAAATGTGTGTCTTCAGTACCGTAATGCTGAATGATTAAGATGCTGAATGATTAAGATGCTGAATGATTAAGATACCTTCTACTATGTAGAACATCCTGAGTCATCAGCCAGAAAATCTGAATAAATAACGTCATAAACACAAATTATTTTAGATAAACATCATAACATAAATGATCCTAAATTAACATCATAACATAAATGATCCTAAATTAACATCATAACACAAATGATCCTAAATTAACATCATAACACAAATGATCCTAAATTAACATCATAACACAAATGATCCTAAATTAACATC
>JAOXYF010000003.1:25049526-25062669 GCA_028565775.1 Sternarchorhynchus goeldii
ATATAATTTCATTATTTTATATTTATATTTATATTTATATATTTTTTATATATATATATATATAAAACTATATATATATTCCAACAGTTTCCTGCTGGAAGGTGGTGAAGTATCCAGACTTGCCTCCATGGGTACAAGCTCCCAGGAGGTTCACAATGTTGCAATGTGGACCCAAATGACTCAGGATCTTCAGCTCAGACATGAGAGCTTCTCGCTCCTCAGAGTGGGCGCCAGCTGTTGGATAAATAGTGAAGTTTTTTTTTCCTTTAGCTAAGTACAGTTGTGTGGGTCATAGCAGATGAAATGATGACTCAGAACCAGCTCAAATAAGGTGAAAGAGAAAGGCATCACAATTGTCCCACATATTATGCAATCATCTCACATTTAAGCATTTTCACTGCCACTCGAGTGGCACGTTCATCATCATCCAGACCAAAGGCTGTGGCCTCCACCACCTTTCCAAAGGCACCTGCACCCAAGACCTGTCCTGCAATGGAACAGACAGTATGGTTCAATTTTTCACACTGGATAGATGTAAACTTCTCATCATTCATGAGACTCTATTTAAATCAAATATCATTAAATAATTTAAACCAAACATAATTACATCATTTAAATTAAACTTTTAGGTAGCTTGTGGTTGATATCTTTTCTGAGGATCTTTATTGTCACTACTGTCACTATAGAATTTTTAGTGTCACTATAACGTACAATGGAATTATTCACATTTTATTGTACCTGTATATAGTGACAATAAAGATTAAATTCCTTTCTGTGGAACTTCTCTCAGGAGTTTTTTTGAGGATCTTGAGTTTTTCTTTTTTCTGAGGAGTTTTTTCTGAAGCCCTTTTCTAAAGAGGTGTTCTGAGGAGCTTTTTTGATTATTTCAGGATTTTTTCTCTGAGGATCTTTCCCTGAGAAGAGCAGAACTTTTGCAGGTACACAAGTTCCTCTGCACTAGCTCCCTTATCCCTGTAGGTTCTCCAGCTGCGTCCAGGGTTCTGACTGCACTTCTGCTTGAGGGCAACCAGGTTTTTGGGCACCAGAAAATGTAGAATGAAATGTCATGATATTGATTTTATAGTCATTTCTGCTTATAGAAGTCTGTCTTTTATTTTTTCTACAATACACAAACATTTTCCTTGCTTTCTGGATATACTGATCTTTGCAGAATTCAGACTGATAATTTGTGAGAAGGACCTTGCGTAACAGCAGCAGGAATGAAGCAGAGGGCTTTATTCTCCATCAGTGCAGATACAGCAGAGCAGCGAATGAATAGCCACCAAAAAGAAAAGCAGTGTGAAAGCTGAACAATAACAATAAGGAAAGCAGTTTGGTAGCTGAGGACTGTGGCAGATGCAGGAGGCTACTTCTGTCTAGGTCATGATGATTGGGACCTACGGGCTTATATGGGGGAGAAAAGTGATTAACAGAATGAGTATCAGGTGCGTCTAATAATCAGGGGAGGTGGAGCTGGTAAGTGAGAGGTGTGGTGTGGGAGTGGGTGTGGCAAGTGGGCGTGACGCGTTGGCTGGGTGTCCGGTGCAGTGTGACACCCGATTTACTTTACCAAATCTCAGCCTGTCACGAGGAAACTCCCACTCTGTGTTGTACAGAAGCTGGGTGGGGTCAATGTATGTGTAATTATTCCCATCATTAGCTTCAATTATTTTCCATCTGATTTCATATCTGGGTTTCTGTAAAATCCAAACACATTGTTAGAAAAAACACATAGTTAGCATGCTGGAATAGTGTTAGCTGCATGAAGCTCTTCTCATGAGAATGAGGAATACCTGCTTCCACCTGTAGATAGCAACACCCAGCACCAGTAGTAGCAGAGTGGTCACCACCGAGGACCCAGTCAGGACAGCTATGAATATTCTTGAAAACCACTGTTTACTCATGGTACTGCTGATATCTAAAACAGTAATATCACAAGGATTTGATTTTTTTATTATTTTTTACAAGCTTTTAAACGTTATACAAAATGTCATGTTTTTCTTACCTAAATCCCCAGTTTGGACTGCGTAACGTCCTTCACCAACAGAGTTAACAGCCACACACTCAATGGTCATGTTGCTTGCAATCAGATTCCTCTCTAAGACGCTCTCCACCTGTTGTGGCTTAAACTTCTCCCACGGCTCCACTGTGTACTGCCTGGCTTGCAGCTCCACCTTGGGGTAGGGGCTGGTATTACACCTGTCACCCCTGTCACCCCACCCAGCATTTGAATATTAGTGACTTCATTTGAATATTCATGACTACATTTACAATGTCAGCATCTGGCAAAGGCTCTTATTTAGTGTGATTGATATGATTATCAGTATGACAGTATGTAAATGGGAATGCTTGACTATGCTCTGCTTTTTGTGTGTCAGAACATGACAGCATCTCTACAGCATCTTGATAAATAACATATAAATAACATATAACATATAATAACATAAAATACCACCTTGTACTGTTTGCGTAACTGTACATATAAAATACTGTGTATATAAAATTCTACCTGATGGGAGAACATAACCTGCCACACAACTTAATATATATGTGTCATAGAGACAGAGAGATTATGTAAGATATTATACAGGACATTATACAGGATGTCACACTGGATATTATATCTTATTATATAAGATATTATTTCTAAAGACATTTTATAAGATCTCATATTATATTATGTATGAAATTATGAAGGATATAATATAGGCTACTGATAGATAATAAGGTCCAACTACTGCTGAGTCCAGATGAGCTCAAAGTTTAATATTGATTCCTATATTGTTTGATATTAATTCATATATCCCCACATTCCTTTATTCCCATATACCCATATTCTAGTTGTATATTGATGGTGTGTGATTTAATGCAGTGAATTGTTTCAATAAGGTCATTTTGTCCTCCATCTGCAGTTAAGAATAGAACATGGCAGGGGTGTGGATTAGTCCAGATAAATAGCTGCATGGGTGTGGATTAGTCCAGATAAATAGCTGCATGGGTGTGGATTAGTCCAGATAAATAGCTGCATGGGTGTGGTTTGGGTATATCAAGGCCTATTACTGAGAAAAGCTCCACAATAAGGTTTCAAAACATTAGATTAGATTAGATTAGATTAGATTAGATTAGATTCAACTTTATTGTCATTGTGCAGAGTACAAGTACAGGGCCAATGAAATGTAGTATGTGCTTCTTTGCTTCTTTCAAATCCATCTTTGTGCTTAAGTAAAGATGGATTTGGACTGGGGGGGAGGAGAGGGAAAGTGTGTGTGTGTGTGTGTGCGTGTGTGTGTGTGTGTGCATGTATGTGCACGTGTAGGGGAGTGTGTGTGTGAAGGAGATTGTGTGTGTGTGAAGGAGAGTGTGTGTGTGTGTGTGTGTGTGTGTAGGGGAGTGTTTGTGTGTGAAGGAGAGTTTTTTGTGTGTGAGTAGGGGAGTGTGTGTGTGAAGGAATGTGTGTGTGTGTGTGTGTAGGGGAGTATGAGTGTGTGAAGGAGAGTGTGTGTGTGTGTGTAAGGGAGAGTGTGTGTGTGTGTGTGTGTGTGTGTGTGTATAACAGTCTTGTTTCTTGTTTGTGTCACAATGACACAGGAAAAGCCGTGAATGTGAATCCTGTCCAATCTCTTGCAATCAATCTACATACAATCACGTGTAACTGTACTGTTGAAATTGATATATGACAAATACATCAATATGACACCGTACATTGTTACTGCTTTACAGACAACATGGGATATCAGCTCTGCCTTTTAATTAAACAACGATACAAAGCACTGCCATTCTGAAGGCGTCAACATGTTCATGAACATAATTATTTACTTTTGAGGCATAAACTAAGGATTTTGAGTTATTTATGGATTAATTGTGTGATGCATATGGAGAGATGTTAAAACTGCAGTGAAATACAGAGAAACAGAGTGTGTGGAACAGATGTTCATAACCGTGAGATAGGTCCAACAACTGGGTAAGCAACCTGTACAAATGTTTCATTTCTCATATATAAAATATGTGTACAAGGAAATGTTCACAATGATTTATCTGGATTAGATTTATGTTAAATGTTCACAGTGATATATCTGGATTAGACTTTTGTTAAATGTTCACAGTGGTATATCTGGATTAGACTTCTGATAAATACATGGTAGAATTCTTGGATCTTTAGCATGTCTTGGCTAAATGTGAAACACTAATCATTTCTATTGAAGGTGAGGAAGAGGAGGACATACTTGGGGTGGAGGTTCCCACACCAGTACCACTTGAGTGTTGGTGCCGGATTCGCAGATGCAATGCAGACAAGTGTCCCGTTCCTCCATTTAAGCACAACACTGGGCTTCTCTGGAGTGTCAGAGAAAACAACATATTCAACACTGACCACTTTTTTAAAATATTAATTTAGCCAAAGGTAGACAGTATCACATAGGCACACAGCACTTTTACATATCCTGGAAGTGCAGAAAGCTCACTATTTATATGTGTGATATAACAGAAACTCACTATTTATATGTGTGATATAATAGAAACTCACTATTTATATGTGTGATATAATAGAAACTCACTATGTCATATAACAGAAACTCACTATTTATGTCTGTGATATAATAGAAACTCAGTGCAGTTTTATGTGTACAATGGATATGTTTACATGTGTGTGATGGATGTTTACATGTGTGTGATGGATGTTTACATGTGTGTGATGAATGTTTACGTGTGTGATGGATGTTTACTTGTGTGTGATGGATGTTTACATGTGTGTGATGAATGTTTATGTGTGTGATGGATGTTTACATGTGTGTGATGAATGTTTACATGTGTGATGGATGTTTACTTGTGTGTGATGGATGTTTACATGTGTGTGATGAATGTTTACGTGTGTGATGGCTGTTTACTTGTGTGTGATGGATGTTTACATGCGTGTGATGAATGTTTACGTGTGTGTGATGGATGTTTACGTGTGTGATGGATGTTTACATGTGTGTGATGGATGTTTACATGTGTGTGATGGATGTTTACGAGTGTGTGATGGATGTTTACGAGTGTGTGATGGATGTTTACATGTGTGTGATGAATGTTTACGTGTGTGATGGATGTTTACAAGTGTGTGATGGATGTTTACATGTGTGTGATGAATGTTTACGTGTGTGATGGATGTTTACGAGTGTGTGATGGATGTTTACATGTGTGTGATGGATGTTTACATGTGTGTGATGAATGTTTACGTGTGTGATGGATGTTTACATGTGTGTGATGGATATGTGTACAGAACTTTAAGGTTCTACTAATACAGACAAGCTTGTTTATTCAGTATTGCTGAGCCTTTAGCATTAAAGGGTTAAAGGATTCCTTTTCCCCTCATATTCAAAGCAGAGGATAATCATGCTGCTTCATAAATATTTGACGTTTATATCATTTCTGGTCTAACATTTATTTAACATTTATTTAACATTTATTTAACATCTGATTTAATTTGACCAAATATTTCTGCTTCTGCATTTGAAGTTCCACGTTTCCGCTCTTTGGTTTGGACAGAGGGAGTGTTAGTCAAATATGGACCAGAGCTGCTCTGTACTTCCCTTCTCTTTAACAGCTCTGACTACAGTGAGTGGAAAAACAGCATAGCAGGGAAACATGGCTTTAACTGTCTCACTAATGCTCCACCTTCAGGAGACAGGGGGAGATGGAGACAGGGACAGGAAGACAGGGGGAGATGGAGACAGGGAAAGATGGAGACAGGGACAGGGTTAGGGTTAGAGTTAGGGTTAGAAGGACAGGAGCCAAGTTCGGCTGTTTACTCTCCCTCCCCCCAGCCACTGCAATTAAGGATAATTAATCGATTGGTGTACTTGCATCTGGAGTAAGATATGTAACACTCTTTATTCTTTATTATATTTATTATAAGATATGTAACACTTCATTCATGAAGGCGAATAAAGTAGAATAAGGATTTGTGGACTTACGGTACACGTGGACCTCAAAGCGGATGGAGGTGATACTGTTGCTCCTGACGCTGAAGATGTACCAGCCACTCTCATCTGCTCTAATTCTTCTTAGTGAGAGGGTGGCGAGGCATCTGTAACTGTTAAATATTCACTGTTAAATATTAGTTATTACCAGTGTCCCATGCAGGCTGTCAGTACAGTGTCTGTAAGGTCAAGGACTCGATGGGTAACCATGGTGATCATTTAAGAAAGGAGTGGGAACAGCAGTTCAGACCAAACTGTTCATATTTCCATCCATCATGTATTTATAGAATTGAAGAGGGAAAAATAAAGAGGAAACATCTAAATGAGTTCAAATTATTTAAAATTAATTAAAATATATAATTGCATGTTAGTCTGTTATGTTCCATCATGCCCCTCCTGTGCTCTCTGAGAGTGCCGTGTGCAGATTCCACCCTTTCCACAGTGTTTTCATTAACCTGCAGGTTTTACAATCTTCTGAGTGCCTTAAAAGTATGAAATCTCTTAACAGAAATGCTCAGACTAGGTGTGATCTATTGCTGAACCTCTTATGAATCCTGTGGAAGGATTCTTCATAGGTGGATTTGTTCTGCGCCCTGGGCGTTTCCCACCAGCCCTGTTGAACTGCAGGGTAAGCGTCCACCAACACAGCCAACTCCAGCAGATCCCCTTCCCGCAGCTCCACACTGACTCTGGATGTGTGTGCAGGTGTAAGGTGAGCGTATGGTTTATCTGCAAACGCAACACACGAGACGTGAGACAACGTTCTACATTTACCTGCATGTCTCCTCATCTTCATACTTCAGGACCCTGTGAATCGTACCTACTACTCTGAGAGACACTGTGGCACGGGTTTGTCCTGCTGTGTTATTGGCTATGCAGCTCAGGTTCCCGCTGTCAGACATGCTGATGTCACGAAGAGTCAAAACACTTGTGATGACAACTGGATTACTGCTACTGTTCACCTTGTTCTCTGCATGCAGCTTCTACAAAAATAATGTAAAAAAAATAATTCAATTACAAAAATCATTTAATGGCAGAGGATCATGGAAAACCACCATAAACTATTGCAATATTATATATATATATATAGTATACCACACTAGAGGATATCAAAGTCAAGTATACCATAGAAATTTTGTGTTTGAGTCAGTGCTGGTGTCAGATGGAGATTGTTTACTTTCTTGGATGAATGCTGCCACATGACATGGCAGGAATGATCAGGATTGGAGACATGGCAGATGATGTGCAGCTGTTCACCAACAACACGAACCAGCTCTTCCTGTTCTGTCACCACAGACGGAGGGCGCTTCACTCCTGTGAGAGAAACAGAGCCAAGCAATCAAGATTCTGCACACTGTTTGAACCTGACCAGATTAGACAACTGGGATTATTTGTTTAACATCTCACTTTCGATGACAGTGATTTGGAAGACTGCAGACGTCCTTTGGCGTGAGTTTAGGTTCACAGTACAGACATAGTCACCGCTGTGGTAGGACCGCAGGTTCCAGATCCTGATACCCTCTTTGGGATTGGCGGTAAACTTCATCTCAGGATGAACAACGGATCGGTTGGCTAAGCGGAGGGAGAGCTCTGTAGCCTTTGGGTCTGTAGGCAGGCAGTCCAACAGGCACTCGGATCCCTCCCTCTCTACTATGACTTTGGAGAGAGGGGTGGTGAAAGGCTGACCTGGATCTGGATGAGAGGAAACGTTAGCTCTTCAGTGTTCAAGCCGACCCAGCCGGAACCACAGAAGAACGTGTGATTGTGTCTGTTTATGTGTGTGAACTCCAAACTGGCAAAAACAAACTTACATTTTTGTAGTCTATTGCCTGTATTGTGAAATTCACTGCCCCAAAACATAGCTGCTGTCAGAATGTTAAGTCTGAACAATGTTTAAAGCACTTCATCCTACTGAAATACTAAAGTACATCGAGTGTGAATGAACGAACTATGTTCGGATGAACATGTCAGATATCTTTTGAAAATACATTTTCATGTAGAAAATTTGCTATCTATTAACATATTCTATATATAACCCACCAAAACAGAGGTGAGTACATTATATATAACATTATTTATAACCCCAACCCCCCCAGAGGTGAGTACATTATATATAACATTATATATAACCCCAACCCCCCCAGAGGTGAGTACATTATATATAACATTATTTATAACCCCAACCCCTCGAGAGGTGAGTATATTATCAGCTTAATAGCAAAGAAAGGATAGTACATTTCCCCCTGAATAGCAATATTACCCCATTGATAACAACCAGCTTTACACCCAGTTTACACCTAGGCTAACATTCTTTACTCATTATCAGCCAATATGGTGAATCATGTAGACTTATGGTTATAACTTATGGTTATAATTTATGGTTATAATTTATGGTTATAATTTATCGTTATAATTTATCGTTATAATTTATCGTTATAATTTATGGTTATAATTTATCGTTATAATTTATGGTTATAATTTATGGTTATAATTTATGGTTAGCCTTATTAAGGTCATAGAAATTACAGTTGACCTTATTAAAATAATAGAAATTATGGCTGATCTTATTAAGATCATAAAACTAATAGTTGACCGTATTAAGATCCTAGAAATGGTTGTTAATTGTGGTTATTAAGATCATGGTGGTTTTCCAGTGGGTTCTAATTCTACCCTCACATCTGCCAGAGTGATCCAGGCTATTCAGAGACAGTCTGACAGCTCAGAAGACACTGAGGACAGAACCAGTTCAAACAAGGGTTAAACAAGGATGGAATCACACATATTCTGAACTAATGGTATTTTCAAACTAGAGCTAAAGAGAAAACAAACCAAATGTTGATGTAAAGGAGTATTTGACTCAACACTTCATTGCTTCCTCTATAAAGAAATATGGTGTCTCCTAACCCTTTACTTTAATGTTCATTTTGTGATCTTTGCTGTGCAGATAGTGGGACTGTGTTACAGGACACCTTACATACAGATACTGGGATTGTGTTACAGGACACTTACCTTTAACATAGATGTGAACCTGAGAGTACAGGTGGCTTTGGTTCTTGTAGCTGCATCGGTATGTTCCTGTGTCATCAGCAGTGGAGGGTCTAAGTATTAAAGTGTTTTTGTGATTCTTATACTGATTGCGTCTGGTCTTCCAGAAAACGTCCGCCTGTCCCTTACAGCTCAGAGAGAAGGATGTTCCTGAGGTCAGCACCACAGCAGGCTCACTCAGGGTCGTAGAGTTCAGCCGGATCACTGGCTCCGCAAGGCCTGCCCACAGACACACCAGAAAAAGGGAAAACAAACCACAATGCAATGTGTTTTCAGAAGTGAACCGAATATTGGACACAAGAGCTAAAATACACAGTCACAACGGATAATGGAGGGTACAAAAATGATTAATAAATATTAATGAATTGTTTAGTTGTTTGTAAAATATTAGCACAATAAATGCTATTTATTTTCAATACTGAAACAGTATATTTTAATTAAACTGTGTATGAAACCCCCATTATGACCTGGTTGTTTTAAAAAGAACAGACACATTTGTCTTTTAAGAAATGCTGTTTTTATTTATACATTTTTTTCTTTGTTAATGTTTTAGTTACAGAACGAGGTGCAATAAAATCAATTACAAAAAATAAACAACCTCATACTATATCTTATAGATCATTTTAACTGGGATATGATGAAATGTATTAGCATATTATGAGTATTCGCATAGCATGAACCATCAGGTTTAAGTTTCATACAGTGCCACAAATTGTTTTTTCAAGTTCTTCTATCAAGCAGGACAGTCACCATTGTGTAAGATAAGATAAGATAATCCTTTATTAGTCCCACAATGGGGAAATTTCCAAATTGTGTGTACGAGAGTAACAGGTGATACATGGGCTGGAGCCTCAGAGATTAGTTAGGAATAGAGTTAGGGTTAGGGGTAAGGTTAGGATTAGAGTTAGGGTTAGGGGTGAGGTTAGGGTTCAGGGCCAGAAAGGCTTCTATTGACTCGGCTTCTTAGTCACTTCCTGGATCTGAGAACTGATGCGTGAGACTTGGAAGAGCAGGGCTTGGTGGTTCTCTACGAGGAGGCTCTGGAGACGAGCAAAGCTCATGAGGTGGCTGAGCTGCTGTTCCTGCTGGTCCTTCATCACGCGCAGAACTTTGAGCACCTCCATCTGACTGCTGCCCAGCTCTTTGTTCTCCTGTACCAGCTGGGTGAGAACCTTCACCATCTCTGCATACCAGCCTCTGGCCTCGCGCTGCTCCTGAACCAACTCCGAGAGCGCACCCTTCAGGATTTCCATGTCACAGCACTGAGAGGCTGTGGTTTGGTGGGAAAGCTCCTCCCTGGCCTCAGGGGCAGAGGATTTCTCCCAGTCACTTGCTGGGTCCACATTTGGAGTGCTTACATCTTCTCTGGCTAAAGGGAGCACACACACACGGCAGGCTTCAAACACTTCACTCAGACAAGTAATAGAAATCTGAACTGTAAATGTGATAGATCCCTGCTATAAAGAGGAATCAGCTGCACCTGATTCATTACAAACGCATCACTGAGGATTTTGTGTGGCACAAATCATTGTATTTTTGCAGCTGAGGGAATTGTGACACGTTTGTTTTGGGGAGCGTGTGGTGTTGCTAAGTCAAATTATTTTGGTGCTGAGGAAAGGGGAAACGGTAAATGGTTTGCGAGGGTTTTGTACGGGTGGAGGAAATGTCTCAAGTGCTGTAACAGTGCAGCCAGAACAAGCCAGGAAACACATTGTTGTGGGAGGCCTGCAGCAGAGCCAGGTCTCAAGGGCTTGTTTCCCATTCCCACTTTCACTTCTCGTTCAGCTCACACAGGACACGCCAGACACGACTGTTACAGGCCCAGCCCCGAAACCACAGCCTGATCGCACCTGCCTGCATGGCTTCCTACGCAACTCTAACACAAGGCTGCACACACACGCACTACACACACGCACTAAATACACACACTACACACACGCACTACACACACACACACTACACAGAAAACAGCTCTTGGCGGATGCAAGAAATATTAGATTACAGGCTTTGGATTTCTGAAGCAGTTTGTATCTATACATATATCACTATACACTATATCACTATATCACTATACATAGTTAATAAAATTAAATAAAATTAATTTTTAAAAAATGTTAAATAATCAACTTTATTTTGGTTAGTGTGAAATGGAATTGTTTAAATCACAGCATTAAAACTAGTCTGTTTTAAAAAACAGAAAATAAAGAGTTTAAATTAAAGATATTTTAATTTATTTTATTTAATTTTCTAGATTAAAATCAGAAAAGTTAATATGTTCTAAATAAATATAACTTATATTACTTAAAATAATAAAGAATTCATGTGATTTGAATTCAGTTTAATGTGAGTGGACAAGAAGTTACATTTTCAGTTCAGTTTTCCCTGTGAAAGGACAGTTATGCTTTCAAAAACATTATATATAACTTTACATGATAAAAAGCTGATCTATCCATCATAGTAAATACCATGAAGAGATCTGTGTAAAACATGTGTATTATATGTTCCAGTCCCGTGCTGCAGCCACACTCTTCCCAGGTCGTGTTCAGAAGTTCTGTGAATGTGGAGAGCAGTGTGTGAGTGACGGGGGTCACACTTACCCTGAGCAGCGATGGGCAGCAGAGCCACAAACAAAGCTAGTAACAGCATCTTTACAGCAACGGCCGTCCTTCTCTCTCACAGCAGGTGGAGGTGTGGTGTGCTCAGCTCGGATACTGCAGGGAAACTGGCAGGCGGTTGAGATGTAGACTCACACAAAAGCTCTCATCCATTCAAACTTCCCCTTCGCACTGTGGCGTCGGAGAATGTGGTAGTGAGCCTCACCTTTGTGTGCATGCATGCTTTTACAGAGCAGCTTGGGTTTTTTGTGTACAGTGAAAAGGATCTAAACATCATTTAGCTGTCAATGTCTCATTTTATTAATGCATTAATCTTTTTTTTTTTAATTTAATTACTACAAATAATGCAATGTTTATTGCACAAAAATAGAATTATATGAAATAAACAAATAAATTAATAAAACTGCACTAGTTAAAAGATATTTTTTCTTGAAAGAAAGGAATTTATTAATTTATTTTAGCAAATATTAATTAACATACAATTAATTCTTCTTATTGATGGATGAATGTTTAAAAGCTTTAATGAAACCTTGAGCTAAAACAAATAAATATAATACACACATCAAGATTTATGTCCAAGAGTACATGTTTCCCATAAAAAAATTCTCATATAACAAAAGAAAATAAACAGAATTCATTGCTTGTTTGTTTATTTGTTTGTTTCTTAGGTTTGTAGTGTATCTAAGTAAAACACACAGGCTTTCCATACAGTATAATTAATATAAACTATGGTGGAAATCATTTGAAATTTGAAAAATTTCAACATAAAAATTTCATGTTATCAAGTCATTCTTTCGAGACTTTTTGTAACAATGCTTTGATAGACTGATAAAACGCACATCAGCATTCCTGAGTATCCGAACGGGAAACGGTGATAAGAAACATCATCAAACAAACAGAAACATCATCATCAGACAAACAGAAACATCATCATCAAACAAACAGAAACATCATCAAACAAACAGAAACATCATCATCAAACAAACAGAAACATCATCATCAAACAAACAGAAACATCATCAAACAAACAGAAACATCATCATCAAACAAACAGAAACATCATCAAACAAACAGAAACATCATCAAACAAACAGAAACATCAAACTAAGAGCTTAAACTGTGGAATTCAGCAACAGAAAGTTTTTTTTACTTAAACATCCTCATTATTTTATTTGACTGAAACATCCTCATTATTTATCCTCATTATTTATCCTCATTATTTATCCTCATTATTTATCCTCATTATTTTTTGCTTTAAAGCCCAATGTGGCAAAAAAGCAACAAAAATAATTAAATAGAAATAATGGAACAAACAAACAGGCAAATGAATAAAACAAATAAAAACAAATTCAACTGCTATTTTGATACCTGTTATTAATAAACACACACATTTATTTGGGACATATTAGTTATCAAAATGTACACATTTATTTGGGACATGTTATTTAACTAAAAGCACTGTGGAGGACATGTAACATCTTTCTTAGTTTCCGGATGTTATGGTGTAAACTAAGAATAAAAAAAAA
>JAOXYF010000003.1:25068846-25082258 GCA_028565775.1 Sternarchorhynchus goeldii
ATATATAAATTAATTTAACTAAAATTAAACATCACATAATGCTGGAGCACTTAAGTAGCTTCACATCATGTTTCAATACCTGGAAATGAGAAATAAAATATTTCAATAAATATTTTTCATTAGGTTTTTATTAATTAATTAATTAATATTTTTCTATGTTTGTATGTTTATTTGTAAATAATGTAAATTTTAAAAATATAAAATATTTTAGTATACAGTAATATTCAATCCTATTTATTAATGCTTCAAATTTTTCAAAGTACATTGAATTGTTTAGTTAGTAAAGGTGGTGTGGAGCCCCACTGAAGGCCTGTTTATTATGAGAGACCTGCAGTGCATGTGTCTGTAAACAGGAGACATCTCTGCTTAGTCAGCTGTGTGCTTCCTCTGTAAAACCAGTTGAGCAATGAGCAGTGATGTACACAACTGCCTAGAAATAGTGTTATACACACCAGACCACTGTATCTATACACACCAGACCGCTGGATCTATACACACCAGACCACTGTATCTATACACACCAGACCGCTGGATCTATACACACCAGACCACTGTATCTATACACACCAGACCGCTGGATCTATACACACCAGACCACTGGATCTATACACCCCAGACCACTGGATCTATACACACCAGACCACTGTATCTATACACACCAGACCGCTGTATCTAAACACACCAGACCGCTGGATCTATACACACCAGACCGCTGGATCTATACACACCAGACCACTGGATCTATACACATCAGACCGCTGTATCTATACACACCAGACCGCTGGATCTATACACACCAGACCGCTGGATCTATACACATCAGACCTGGTGCAGCGTCCTGTGAATGCTGTTCATTACATGAGACCCCAAGACCAATATAAGATAAAAATAAGACAAATATAAGACATATATGTGGAATTTTTACATAATAAAATCACTATTTTTACATAATAAAAGCACTATCTTTATATAATAAAATCAAACCTAATAAACAACAAATAAATAGTATTTTCATAAGCCTTTAAAAACTAAAAGAGTAAAGTTTACTAACTGCTCAAAAAATATTTCCTGCATTTCTGTGAAAAGACCCCTAATACTTTTACATTGGATGGCAAGAGAAATACTACCAAACAAAAGCAGCTAAGCTGATATATATCAGTCATAAACTTCACAGCTTTAGGTTCATGAACCTTAAAATATGATGTTAATATCTCTCCCCTAAACACATACTCTTTTGTCTTCAATTTTCATAGGACTAGTGCAAGCTTGCTGTCGCCCTCTAGTGGCGACGACTCAGAATGTCAAAGAATACAAGATAAATGTTTGAACGACGCAAAGTAGGGGCGCTGGAAGGTGTTGCCGGATGTAGAAGGCCGTGGTGACGCTACTGAGTACATACAAACGCTAAACACACAGAAATCAGATTGTATTAAACAAGACTTATTCTGCTAGTAACTCTTAATGAATATTTTACTGCTTTAATGTGTTTCAGTCTGAAATGTATCTAAGAAAGAAAACGTCATATCACATAATGGAAGTCTAATAGTAGCTTGTATATAAAATAATAATATTATTCGTGATACATTTTTATTTTAAAAATATTAAAATCTTACGGAATATAACATTGAATGAATAATATGAATTTTAAGATAGAACCTGCTGTGCATTTAAAATGTTATTTTTCTTACTAGTATGTCATGGAATGGAATGGTGACAATATGTTGGTTTAATTAAAAAAATATATTTTACACAAATGTTCTCCTTTTGCACTAAATGTACATGTGCCAAGATGGACTTATTCAAGATGACATACTCAGAATGACATATTCAAGATGACATATTCAAGATGGCATACTCAAAATGACATTCAAGATGACGTATTCAAGATGACATATTCAAGATGGCATACTCAAGATGACGTATTCAAGATGACATATTCAAGATGACGTATTCAAGATGACATATTCAAGATGACATACTCAAAATGACATATTCAAGATGACATATTCAAGATGACGTATTCACGATGACATACTCAAAACGAAATATTCAAGATGACGTATTCAAGATGCGTATTCACTGACCGTATGTACTGTGCAAAACTGCAGACTGTTTATTTAATTGGCCAAAATTCAGACAAATTTCAAGCTTTAAGAAGTTTTTAGCTTTGTTTTAATTTTGCCCTTTTTGATAAGATACATCACAGTGTGTCCAAAATGTAATTTGTAACTCTGTTTATTATTACTTTCAACGGAATATAGTTTGAATCACGTGATGGGTTTGGCGTCATTCTTTTGTAGTCTGTGTTCATTTCAGTCCTTGTGACATTTTTGCTCCTGTGCTTCTGGAATTGAATAAATCCATAATATAACTATGGACGTTTATATACATTTTTTCTATTGTGTTTAATTCATTACCAACATGTCTTGTTGTAAATAATAATAATAATAATAATAATAATAATAATAATAATAAGCTACTTTAATTGGACCAAATTGCGTCATGTATACTGTATACTTGCAGAGTAAAAGGAAACTGTATATTTCGTTATACTGCATATTTCTGTATATTTCTGTATATTTCGTTATACTCTTCATTCTGTGGAAGCTTTGCGTTGTCAAAATGTGAATAGTTTGATAATTATTGAAGATTAGGAAAACCGTACAGTGTTTCACGTTTAAAGCCTGGATATCTGTTATCAGAATGTGATCACATTGCTAATGTTTCCTCTAACGGCTCCTGCGAACGCGGGGTGATTATTAAAATTATAAATATCTATTTTAAAAAAACTAAAGGTTTTCTGTACTCCACAATCACCTCAAATCAATTCAGATTAAAATAGCTCTAATCCTCACAATTACCTGTATTTATTTATTACATTTTATTAGTTATCTGCACAGAAATATTTGTTAAAATCCGGTCTATTGGAAAACTCAAAATATACGTGGGGTAAGTGCCGACTGGGTCTTCGAGCGTTTTAAATGCATATATTAGATAATTCAGGATTAAACTGTCAGAAATTGCCAGTCATCTGAATCCTTTGGTGTTTCCATGGCAGCGGACAGTGTCTCCGCCCCACGTTAAGGAAGTCGCACGTGCTTGTTTACTGTGACCTCACACTTTCAAAGTTTCTCATGTTGTTGAAAGCCTTTTACTTAATCGCTGCCGCGCCGCTGTATTTTGTATCCCCGGACACAAAGATTACAAAGACTTGAATATCGTTCATCCTTGATTCCCTGTTGCAACGAGGTCACGCGGTTTCTGCTTACTCTGCTGGGATGCGCGCGAAGTGACAGAGTAACTGTTCTCGGCCGCAGACCACACGTGCAGCGCACGCTTTGAACACCTCAGTGTTTTTGCCACCAGAGTTAAAATTATTTTTGCATGTATTTATATGTACATACAAATTTTACCGTAAATCATTTGATGTCGAGCCTTTGAAATCTGTATTTTTGTTGTCTTTATTGGTGCCTTGGTGTTTAACTTTGGTGGACCTTTTCTTAGCGGGTTTATTCTCCCGCACAGCAGGTGTTTGGTGTGTGATTATTCAGCTGGGTTTAACCCTCTACTGCACACATTAGTATACCATCATAGTACACACAGAAATGGTGGATTGCCATATGGCACGCCGTGAGATTATTGTGGGTTAAAGTCAGGTTTTAGTGGGGTTATATTGGGGTCATAGTGGGGTTAGTGTGTTATAGTGGGGTTATAGTGGGTCGTAGTGGGGTTATAGTGGGGTTCCTAACAGAACAACAGCTATGAAGGTATGAAGATATTTGGAAAGAGGACATTTCAGATCTTTGGTCCTCGGTGGAAACGATCGATATCGGAAAAACATGAAATACATTTTGATACTGTGTATGACGCATGCTCTTTTTTGCTTGTCAGAATAACGCGCTGTGTTCGGTACCGATCCTTATTTACCCATCGGATAGGCGGTTTTGCCTACCGAAAGTTTGGGCTGTTCTCCATTCCCGAGGGAAAAACATCGCAAGTGCCGACACAGTAGAATAAAGTATTTTAAGAGATGCAAAAAAGTGCACGCGAAGGTCATTAATTCCCTGCATCTTAAAACATCACGCGATAACATGTACTGTCACTTTCTTGATTTGACGTTAGGCCGCATGTTCCGTCCATCAGCACGACGACGTTGTCGTATCTATATATTTTAGGGTGAGGCTAATGAGATGGCTCGCGAAGTTAGGTAAAAAGTTACGACATCAATAGGGAACGGATTTTTCAACGGATCAAACTTCATGGAACACTCCTACACACCAGAGTCCCAAATGCTGAGTTAACCCTTACAGCACGGGCATTTGAATCCATCTCTTCATTCTTAACTCTTTAAGAGTTTACGTCCACTGCATATGCAGAGGCTTGTGTAAGTACCGCGCGTGAGCTGGTTATGCCTTCTTTCAGATTAAATAGTCAAACTAAGACTGTCCAAAATGTGCCGTAAAATTATTTGTAATATAATAATCCCTACACAGCATCCTTCCTTTTCGTCTTGCTGTAAATAATAATAATAATAATAATAATAATAATAATAATAATAATAATAATAATAATAATAATAATATGTCTAGTACTGCTACTACTACTTATAATAATAATAATAATAATAATAATAATAATAATAATAATAATAATGCCCCAATTTACGATAGGCCCTTCATAAACTGATTAATTATATTGTTATTTTATTAACGTAACGTATGAGTTTATTAAATTCACGTCCTACCATGCGCGGGTTATTGTGACCCTTTTATCGATGTGTTATTTAGACCCTTTTATTGGTATGGTACTTATTCCAGCTATTTATTTTAAGGTGTTTATGATACCATTAATAATGTACAAAATAAACCATTCACGAATGAAAGGCACAGTTGAGCTTTTTCTGCGAACCCCGAGGTTTAGCGTTTAGCTTTTGTTTTACAAAAAGTTCTGAAATTTGACTAAATATGCTAAATATTTTACGTAGATATTTTATGGACATTTTCGTAGCAGTGTCCTGCAGAATTTGTCAGTTAGATATTAATTCGATAGGAAAAAAAATCTCAAATTTTTGGAACTATTTGAAGATGCAAAAATTCATATAATTCGATTTGAAGCGAAGTAAAATGACATTATTGAATCATTGTCACGCATTTCGCTGTAGTCTGTAAGTCAAAGTGGACGGGTAACAGGTTCTCTTTAAAATCAGAGATAATGGACCGAGTCATATTAAAATTAGCCGCAGTCTCGGCGACACTTCAGAGTTTACGACTGCATTTAAACAGCCCGTCCCGTCCCCATCGGTTCAAAGCCAACACCCGGAGACAGACGCGCGTGAGACGTGCCATCTATCACTCTTGAGATCTCTTCGAAACAACCCTCCCTGACGCGTAACTCTGCGCAATCAAATCATACACTTTTATTCAAAGACATCTTAATAATAATTATAAGGAGATATATATATATATATATATATATATAGTTAGTTCTAGAACTAATTGTGACTTATTATAATAGAGTGATAATGATTAGCTGAAAATCCTTAACTTTAAACATTTTGATCCGGAGTTGATCTAGTTTGTATCTTCACCCGTGCCCGCGTGAATAGGCCTGTATTTTATAATGTGTCTACACTAATAGCAACCCATTTCAATAATCTTTCATCAGTAAAGAACAGGTATGTTTTTCACCTGTTCTGTATATATCCCTGGAACCACCAGGTACAACAGCGGATAATGTAAGATACTCTTACTTTTTTCTCCTTTTGGTTTTGTGTCATTCTTTTAAATGTCAGGGAACGGTTTGATAGGGCTCGTGAGACTCTGTAAGTCAGTCTTAAATGCAAATTGTCCTGTAAGGCCGAGTTCGAGGGAGGGAGATTAGGGTCATAAAATCGACGTCAGTGCCGCGCGCAGCACCCGTTTACAGGGGGTGAGAGGTGCAGCCTAGTGTTGGCAGCGATCAGACAGGTCCGCTCGAGGAAACGAACAGGGAAGACCTGCGGCTCGTGTGACAGCGTCTTCCCTTGCGTGCACGTTATGCGCTGGAGTCTTTAGACGGAAAGATGTACGTGAGTTATCTTTTGGAGAAGGACACCAGCATGTATCCTAACTCCGTGAGACATCCCAGCATAAATTTAAACCATCAAAACTTTGTACCTGCTCCTCCACAATATTCGGATTTCCCTGGATACCATCACGTTGGAATTAGCAACGACCCGCACCACAGTCAAACGGGCTCGTGGAATCCCGCTTACCCTTCTCCTCGAGAGGAATGGTCGCCTTACGGCCCCGGAACCGGACCACCCCCCGCTAATCCGGGCCAGATAGCTTTCACGCCTCCGGACTTTTCGCCTGTTCAGCCTCCTGGCCTTATTCCGCCGTCAATTAACTCATCAGTCGGACAACTTTCACCAAACTCTCAGCGCAGGAACCCGTACGACTGGATGCGACGAAGCGCTCCACCATCAAATTCAGGTAGACCATTCAACTCACACAGACCATTATACATTACCAATTAAATCTTCCATACACTCAAATTATTGTGCAAACTTTATGTACCTATAATGTGGACTAATACGTTCGTGCGATATTTTTCAAATTAATTCAATAATTTCTTTATATCATAATTACATATGAATTGGGTTGATGTGACTGGAATTTGACAATGTTTGTCGAATGTTTTGCTTGAAACAGTCCAACTTAAACCGCTTCTATTCTGATCGAGCTGCACGCTTAAGTCTTATATTTCCACATGCGCAATCGATTAATTGGTACTGATGATAAAATCTCTATCCAGTAAAGTTACGTCACTCCAGCAGAATTCAGTCTTGAAGCTTTCATTTAATTTAATCGGTATGACTTCATGCATTATTTTAATGATGTATTTTTCAAACTTACAAATATCTGTTACATGTAAACCAGATACTCATTTTTTGACATAGGCTGCAATGTCTCCACAAAAAGAGAGAGACAGGCTGAGAACTGCTAGCCATATCTCTCTGTAGGTCCGAGACGCAGCGGAAGTGTCCGGAGCAGGGTTTGTTATGTTAATGGTGATGTTGTTGGAACCTCACGCGACTATCTGTAGCAGGGCCGCTCTTTGTTCGTTTCATGTTTGAAGGCGACAAGTAGAACGTCGTTTACTTTGATGTCGATGACTACATCTGACCTCCGACAGTAGCACGTCATTTGGCGTTACGAGACTCAAGAAGTTAGAATAATTGTGCGTGTGTGTGTGTCCTCGTGTGTGTGTGTCCTCGTGTGTGTGTTAAAGAAATGGGGGAAGGCTTTTGCTGAAGCATAAGATTTATTTACCATTTTACTATGGAGAAGTATGAACTTTATACGATATTAAATGCAGAATTTAAAACAAAAATCATAGCACATAAAAATATAAATCCTATTTATTTAAAAGCTATTGAAAAGGCTATTTATTAAAGAAAATGGCCATAAACTCAGTTATGAGCATGAATCAATATTGACAGTATTTGTTGTTGAATGTTTCTCATGTTTAAAGTTAATAAAAGTGTTTAAAGTTTATTTTTAAGTTAGTAAATGTGTTCTATACTCTGTCCTCTCCATGGTGTCTGTCTGCAAGCTCAAGATAGATTTTTCATAAACGTGTTTAGATGTTGATTTATGTAATATTGGCAAACAAAGTGATTTGGGATTGTTGGCATTTCAGCTCTTAAAGGGTTTGAGCAGTTCTGCTGATCCACCTCCAACCCAGCGCTGACATCCTGCCTAATGCCATTATCTTGTTGTCCCTGCCAGGGAATTTTATGGTCTGTGTTACAGATTAACTTCAGACTAGGGCCTTTCTGCTCAAACATATCACAACCAAGATGACAGATCGCATGAGCATCCCATTAGTGCCATCCCTAGACTCTTTCCTGATGACATCATATCAGAAGTATAAGAGCAATAAATCAGATGACAACATGAAATCAACACAAACAACATCCAGTACAGTCAACAACAACACAGTCAACAACCAGCACAGTCAACAACAACACAGTCAACAACCAGCACAGTCAACAACAACACAGTCAACAACCAGCACAGTCAACAACAACACAGTCAACAACAGAAACAACAGCAACATAAACCATAACCTCCAGTACCCACGACTCTATATCACAAGCCCAGGAAAGGGGGAAAAATGGCCAGAAGCAAGTGGGATTATCAGATTATCAGATTATTAGTCAAATATCTCAGATTGTCTGTAACTAATCTAATTTCTCTCACGTCATTTTACCATGGCACTAATGCTCCAACTCTTCTCCACACAGAGCATCTCTAGGACAGGCTTCGTTTGCACAAACAGTTAAATTCATAAAGATCAGGCCATTACAGAGGACACCTGACCGAATGAACCCCGGCAGGAGAGATTAAGAGGTGTAATGAGTGTTTCTGGGGCTGAGAGAGCTGTAATGGTCGACGCGCTGGTTGGCTGTACCGCCTCCACCAACCCCACCTCCACCCAAGCCCACCTCCTCCTCCCACTCGCTATAATGTTTAACCCGGTTGCTGCTGCAACACTTAAGCCTCATGTTGTCTGCTAACAGAGTAAATGGAGTTTGATACACAGAGCCAGTCGAGAGGTTCTGGGGGCCTCTGTCACACTCCTGTGTTTGCATGCACGCTGTTAACTACAACATTACAAAATGAAGCAAAACCCCACTGTGGTATATTCCAACAACATGTATGTCTCACCTGAACCTGATGCAAATGATCATACAGCCCAAATATGCATTTGAATAGTAAACAAGACAAGTACAAAGCAGGGAGAAAAAGGCATCTCGCTTTCTAAAATTTTAAAAAGCTCAAATCATTTAAAGCTCAAATGATTTAACTCGACTAACCCCAGACCATCTCATTTTAAAGCCGAACCTAAAGGGTTTCATCATTCCCGTCTCTCATCAGGTGGAAAGACCAGAACCAAGGACAAGTACAGGGTGGTGTATACAGATCATCAGCGTCTGGAGCTGGAGAAGGAGTTCCACTACAGCCGCTATATCACCATCAGGAGGAAAGCGGAGCTAGCTACAGCTCTAAGCCTCTCCGAAAGACAGGCTAGTACCCAAATACTTCCACTTCAGATTAACAATAAACCCTGAACGAATGGATGAACAGATGAATGAATGTTGAAAATGAAAGAAATTCAGTGAAACAAAAATGCTCTCCTGATCTTGAAGATTACCTCCAGTACTAAACACTGCCTTTACTAAACAAGTCTTTACTAAAGCCTGCAGTGACTAGCATACTACATCATTATACATGCTCCAGTTTTCAGGGAAACATTTCCTAGATGCTGGGAATAGTTACAGTGTGAATAGATAAAACAAATAAATATTTGTTTATAGAAATAATTTTACCAAAAAAGTCTAAAGGAGTTTCTGACTGGTATGACTGTCGTCAGTGAAAATGGATAAAAGTAGATTATCAGCAACAATCTTCAAGCTGTATGTTTTATTGATCAGTATGTGAGGTGTGTCATATAGTGTTTGGGCACATTTTGAATTACCTGTGGGTGATGTCAGAATGCAGTTGGATCCTAATTCAGGTGGATGAGATTCCTCTTTCTGATCAGTTACATTAAACTTCAAAAACTAAAGTTCCAAATTAAAGCAGAATTTGCCATCTGTATTAGATTAAAGGAACAATTGTGTAATACCTTCCAGATCTATTTACCTTACTGGATATAAACATCCTGGATATTTTAGGTCAATAAAAACACGAATAAAGAGCATCTGAGGTGTCCTGTTCATCACCTATATAAAATAAATACTGCCTCATAGTTCTGTAGGTGCATGTGTGTATGTGTGTGTGTGTGTGTGTGTGTGTGTGGGGGGGGGGGGGGTCATGGTTGCTGACTGATTCCTGCTTGCTGTAGGTGAAGATCTGGTTCCAGAACCGCAGGGCTAAAGAAAGGAAGCTCAACAAGAAGAAACTGCAGCAGCCCCAGGCTGCCTCCACAACTACGCCCACCCCTCCTAGCTCCGCCCTGCCCAACCCTAGCGCCATGGTGACAAGCAGCAGTGTTGGCCTAGTATCGTCCTCCATGCCCATGACTATCAAAGAGGAGTACTGAGACAAGAGGAGTACTGACACAATCATGAGCCTTACAACCACCTAACAGTTCCAGAGCCACGGAGACACCTGGCTTCTCGAAACCTCAGCTGATGAACCCTCAAGGATAAAGAAAACAAGTTGCATTCTGGGGCCTCAGTAATGGCCTCTGTTCAAACAAATGAAACAAAAAAAACCAGTAAAAACAATTAAAGGAAAATCTTTAAGAAAAACACTTTGGCTGTGTGTTTGTCATTTTGTTTGTGTTTTATTGTTAATATTTACTTTCCTGCTTCTTATTCCAAGGACTGAAATGTTTGTAAATGATTTTTGATTCAGATTTTGAAATCTAATAACTGTATATTTTCAAAATAATTTGTATTACAAGTTTTGCTGTGAAATAAACGAGTGCTTTGATCTTGATGAAGTATGTTTTATAGAAACTGCAGCTGTTTCTTTTGTCAAATCTCATTACTGAATGTGTAATTACACATAAAGGAAAGTGTGTGCATATTATCTGACTGTATGAGCTTTTATGGTGAGTCATATATAAACAGATAACTATGTTTGGATGTGTTTTAGACAGAAGTGTGTACTTAGCAAGAAGCTACATGCATGTGAGGTTATTTCATGATACTGCTGAATGGGTGTAGGTGTTTACCACAATAAAGTCCAGCAGTCTTGGTTTAGGAAGATACCTGCTATAACACCAATTTAATCTTATGAAGGGCTTGATGATTAGCTTATGAACCAAGGCAGGTGTGGAGAGAACATAATACATGCTAAAGTTTACAGCATAGCAGCCATGCTTAACTACACAGAATAGGAGACACACTAAACTGTTCAGTACAGTGGACAAGCTACACTTTACAGAAGGATCACTAAACTGTACAGTAAGACGACATGCTATGCTGTACAGTACAATAAACACTCTAAACATTAAAATACAGGAGATACACTAAAACTGTACTGCACAGGAGGCAGGTGAAACAGGTGAAATCAGACAAGCTAAAGCTTACAACAGAGCAGACACAATAAACTTTACAGTAGAACAGACATGCTACACTTCACAGTATAGCAGAAGTTTTAAACTTTACAGTACAGCAGACATTTTCAACTTTACAGCAGACACATTAAACTATACAGTGTTCAACCTCTCCAGCACTAGCAAATACTGCTAAAGGCTTTATGGGGCAGAAACTTTAGCAAGCACAGCCCTGCAGGCACGGCGCAGGTTTGCTGGACCTCGGACCGTTGAACAGAGACCCCAGCTACGGCGTGTAACATCATATTTAGATAAGAAGATGTCTGTGCACTGGGGAACAGGGGTGTGTCTTGCAGGGGCGTGGCTTGAATACGCTGGTGGGGCCACGGCAGGGAGGTGCAGTGTCAGGCTTCAGGCGGTGTTGTAGAAAGGCCCTGTTTACTCAGCACATTAGCAGGGGCTGGGAGCGGCGTCCAAAGGGCAAGATGAGGAGAGATGGTGAGCAAACACTACACAAGGGCCCATCTGCCTGGAGAGGTCCCACACTGCCCTGGAAAGGTCCCACACTGCTCTGGAGAGGTCCCACACTGCCCTGGAGCAGTTTAATACTCACACCAACAGGCCTGCCAACAGGATCCTTGGTGATTAGAGTGCAGCTATAGCTGTTTGTTTTATTCTTTTTAAAGCACAAACTGATGCTACAGTAGAGGATGTAAGAAACAGTTTCAACAGAACTACTGAACTTTGCAAGGAAGTAAACCAGCCATAGCAGAATCTGCACGTTCACTGTAGAATCTGGCAGCAACAATGCAGTGATACTTCCAGGAACTCACATCTCCTGTCCCCAACCACGTTTGGGTGCCAGTAAATCATAAATGACAATGTTGCTAACCTTTGTTCACTGGCTGCCAATCCAGAAGGTGTGGCTTTATCCCAGAGAGAACGGCAGATGGATCCCAGAGAAAAGGGGCAGAGGGATCCCGGGGAGAACGGCAGAGGGGTCCACTTTCTGGCCTCATGACTTCATCAGAAACTCTATGAACTCTTGAACATTTGGCCTGTGGGCAGGTCATTAAACACAGATCTGAATTGGCTTCTATTGAACCGATCTTCCTCAAAGCTTACTTAATTATACTTAATAAAAAGAGTAATTTTATTATAAAAATGTATAATATTATCATTTGCTTAATGTAGTTTTTACCTTCTTTTACCTCCTTCAAAGCTTTGCACTGCATTTATCAGTAATTAAACAATCTTACAGCAAGTTTTGCGCTCAAACCTCATCTTAAACCTCCAAACATAAATTTAAGATTTTATGTCAAAAATCATTTGTAGATATTTCAATACCATTTAATATACCAGATGATCTGTTTAAGACATGAACTCATGACAAATATTTAACAATTAAATGGTAAAATATTTAATGAATAATGAATCTTAATTCCATGAACAATTCCATTCATAATGTTATTAATCATGATAATGCTTTTAGAAAACATTAACATTATAACTACTACAATTATTTTTTCTTAATATTTTTAAATGTACTGAGGAAATACATTTTATTTTAACATGATTTTAACATCAGGACCACAGATTTATATTTTTAGATTTTTGGTAAACATGGAATTAATTGTTAAAATAACAGGAGGCTCTGTTCCTATTCCCAGGAAGCCATAAAGTTTATTAGAGGACATGTTATAAACACATCATCACCACGGTAACACAAACATGCTGGGTGAAAGCAAGATAAATGTTCTACATGGAAGGATTTGTAAAGAGAACATTAGTGTTTCACCATTTAAGCCTTTAAACAAGAGAAAGCAAATGTGGTTCAGCATCTCTCTGTAGTTCCTTGAGTCCAAAATGTGTCTTCATTGAATGTAACAATTTTCAGAGTGAATCAAAGGCTGTTATCAAAAAACTATGTTTAGAAAAATGAGAGCTATCTAACTACTATTTGATCTTTTTAAAGCATCATCTATACAAATGATCTGATAATGAGCAGATAATTATCTATAAAATTCAGCAAATACAATCAACGCACACACACTACGCTCATCGCAGATCATGGCTACTGGAGATACTCATGCAACAGTGTGTTTATGGGGCAGTTTTACCATAAACTTTCATTTACAATATACTTACTGCCCCCTAATATCCTCTATATTGGTGAGATTTATTCTGAATAAACACTAAAGTTGTAAAGCAATAGCAATCAGAATGTAGTCAGTGCAGTAACAGTGTGGAAATGATGGACATGTTTAAGTGCCCATAGTAGGTCTTTTAATGCAGACTACTGGTATTTCTTCATACAGCTACAGGCATAACGCTACAGCACTGTGAGTTCAGGTGAT
>JAOXYF010000003.1:25097465-25112873 GCA_028565775.1 Sternarchorhynchus goeldii
GTGTGTTTTTGGGGTCCTGTTTCTGCTGGTGTGTTTTTGGGGTCCTGTTTCTGCAGTGTGTTTTTGGGGTCTTGTTTCAAGAGCATGGTTATGCAGGTGTGTTTTTGGTTTGCTTTCTGCTGGTTTGTTTTGGGGCCCTGCTTCCACAGGTGTGTTTTTGTGTCCTGCTTTCTGTAGGTCTCTTCTTTTTTTCATGATAATGTTGGCTTCCACACTTCCAGTTTCTGTGACATGTTTCTGTTTTGAACTATTTGAATGGTCCTGCAAATATTTTTTTCTTCTCATACAGTTCTCAGATCCTCATACTGGTTTCTGTTTTCTGATTCCAAACACCAATGACATGATGGCACTGGGTTACATGCAAACAGTTACCATGTGTATGCAGTCTTAGTGTCTTATATTGTTGTTTTTACAGGACCTTTCAAAACCCCTCAACCAACTGTCATCAAAGTTACTGAATTCAATATTTGGTCATTTATTTTTATTGTTGTTTACTTGCTTCTTATCTGCACTGACTAAAAGCAATATGAATTGAAAACATCTCAGTGACGTTAACAACGTTAACAAATCTTAGAGGATTTTTTAAAGTAGAAGAACTAATACAGAAGAACTATACAAAAGAAGTATACAGTTCAAAGTCCTACAGTTCACAGAACAGTAATAAGGGTTCCTGAAGTCTCAGTTATTTCCCCTTTTATTGAACAAGATGTGACCATTCCAGTCAGTGTGCATGACTCTGACTGAGGGCCCTCCACACAGGAGATCAATCACATCGGCAAATTAATAAATAAAAAAGACATTTCTAAAGCACCTCTGGACCAGCTGATATGCAGGAGCATTGAGAGGCCTAGTGCAGACTGGCAGTGTGGAAGTGGTTTTAAGTCTCAAATCCGAAGGTGTAGGTGCAGCCCATGTAAGACGAGGGAATCGCTAGAACTGGTTTTATAAATCTGCTGACATCATGATGGAGAACCATCAATCTCCTCTGGAGAGCATCCATGTTTTCCCATTGCTTTATTACAGTATATTAAATTGTACAGTTCCAACAGCAAGCAGAAAAAAAGAGATCTTGAATGAAAAAGTAGCTTTCTGAAAAGACCAATACAAATTAGGGTTGCACACAACAGCCCTAAAGCATGAACCCAGAATCCGCCTGTAAACTTGAGATCAGATGAAGTGCAATTTGGGTAACATGCACACTCATGCACCCACACACACAAACACACTCACACACACAAACACACTGGTCAAGGGAGAGTACAGAAAGACTCCATATGTAGGTATAAAATGGTGTCACTGTTGACATCACATTTTGTGTTATAGTACTGTATTATAGTATGCTGTACAGGATAGAAATTCTGTGCAAACAACCATCAAGTCTGGTCAACAACAAGGAAATCACATCATTTATATATTCATAAGTGCTTTATAAGAAGATATACAGTGTTTACGCTTTTATTCACAAGCTTACTCCAGTTAAAACCAAACAGAAACCTTTTATAACCAAATAATATCACACGCATTAATATCACACGCATACACCTGATTACAAATCATGCAGCATGCTTCAACTAAGAGCATTACATTCCACGCCGAAAAATAGCAAAATGTAATTATAAGAGAAACTCTGTTAATTGGCCAAAGAGATGTGAAGAGTAACAACAGCAGAACGGTTGTACAGTTCCAGTATCAAAGCAGCAGAGGCAGCCTGAACTACAAAGACTGAACTAGTGTTAAGAAACAAGTTCAGACCTTTTACTCAGATGTAAAAAAAACCCATCAATGCTTCTTAATTAGTGCTTCTCGTTTGTGATCTTCTTCAGATTTCCACCAACCGGTTGCAGTTCATAACTGGGGGTTATGGTTCAAAACTGGGGGATATGGTTCACAACTGGAGGTTACGGTTCACAACTGGGGGTAATGATTCATAACTGGGGGTTATGGTTCATAACTGAGGGTTCCGGTTCATAACTGGGGGTTACAGTTCATAACTGGGGGTTATGGTTCATAACTGAGGGTTATGGTTCATAACTGGGGGTTACAGTTCATAACTGAGGGTTATGGTTCATAACTGAGGGTTATGGTTCATAACTGAGGGTTATGGTTCATAACTGAGGGTTATGGTTCATAACTGAGGGCTTATGGCTTACTAGCTTACTAGTTTGCTGAATTTCACTACCAAAATTGTTCTTAGGGAAAAAAAGATCCTATCAATATATCACATTATTGTGATTGGCAGGAGTCTGTTATAAACCATCAAACCATCATCTCAGTATTAGTATAAGGTAATAGAGCATTATATTATAAACCAGTCATCTCAGTATATTTTTACGAAGTACCAACTGTTTTTATCACCCTCGACATGGCATACAAGGGCTGTTTGGAATCACTAATGTACAAAATATATATGTACAAAATATGGGCATTCCTTGTTCCTGTATTATAAAATGGTTGTCATGAATGTGATATGTCTCTTTAACTGTTCTTATGTTTTAGAACTCTCAGCCTGTTCTTAGGTATTAAGGGTTCAGTGCCACCAGGTGATGTAAAATCTGTAGGTAGATACAGGACCAATCATCTAGTGATTAACAACGTTAACTACATCAAGAAAACTCATCATAATTATGGAGGTTTCTTTAGCGCTAAGCTAGCTGCTGCCCCAGTTGTCCTAACATCTGCTTTAGCCTTGTCTCAAAATAGTGCTTTTCTGATGGGTTACCAGCTCCTGCTATGGTGATACTGGGCTTATTTCTGATATAATATAATGTCAGCTTACTATTCTGATATAACATAATGTAAGCTCACTGTAGGACACTGCAAATTTCAGTGTAAGACTTCTTGATTTTAACACTGGTAAGTGTAGCACATTCCAACAAAAAAAAACTGCCATCTGCAAGACTACAGGGCAATACTGGAACTACTGTCTATCACAAATTGATAAAAATGTGCTCTGAACCCATTAGTCTTTGTTCTGGAGCAGAACTGCACAAATGTGGAGTCGGGGTTTGTCTGTCGGTTTATGTGAAGTCTCTCCTGCATGGACTCAGTGGAGCCATCAGTGCAGATTAAAACCCGAAATGTGCAGAAACGTGTGTACAACAGCCCTACAGGTGCCAACAGCAGAACAAAGTCTCTAACGATTGAATGAAATGCCATTAATTACATTTCTGGGAACATTCTTAGAATTCACCAAATAAATACAACACATAATACAAAAAAGCATCTATTATCCAACTAACAATATATACTTTAGCTTTAATTTGTCAGGCTCTTTCACACTTATATTAAAAACAAGATATTGTTGTCGTTGAATACATATAAATAGTATATTCCTAAATAAACAGCAGGATAAAATAATCAGGCTCACATAGCCATGCAATTAAAGGCTCATAAAACTAGTGACCATAGAAACGGCATCAGCTTCACGACTATAACTTAGACTGGTTCTAAAACTACTTTTGTCAGCAGGACTGGCAGGAAAAAACACCCTCTGCTCACTTTATTGCAGATTTGTGTGTGGCTCGGCCAATAGACTTTCTCTCTGGGGACTCGGTACTTGTATTGTCACTGTTTATGTTTTGTTCTCCTGAAGAACTGGAGTATCAGGGCACGTAACATAAAGCTAGATGTAGCACAGCCTCAGGACCTGCTTTATGGAAGCACTAATGGAGCAGCATTGTCCAGCACTCTTGCACTGAAGGATTATATGAGTTGCGTTGCGTTTGTGTACAATGTTGGTATGACGGCTGAAGAACCAGGAGCTTCACTAAAGCCGTACAAGGACATGTTTGAGAGCCCCTGTGATGATCGACTTTTCATATTACTGTATCATATTCATGTATCATATGTATCAATAAGTATTAGGAAAGCAGTTCATACGGTTGGCTAGTAGGCGACTGAATCAGTGAGAGTCCTGACTGAAGAATCAGTGAGAGCCCTGACTGAAGAATCAGTGAGAGTCCTGACTGAACAAGTTTTCAGTGGTTTCTATTTGTCTGCTCACTGCTCCTGAAATCCCATGACTGATTTAGGCACTGGTGCAGTTCACTGCTGGTACAATTTCCTCAATTGCCAAGTGGCCTCTACCGATCAGGCTACACGAACACGGTTATTTGCCCCTTAAAGATTTGACTATAGGTTATTTTTTTGTAAGGACATACTGTATTGTAAAATGTTTAGAATCATTACTGTAAGACATTGCAGATGAGAGTAATGTTATAAAAAACTTTAAATTATAAATTTGAGAGGTGTGGTGGTCAACAAAACTCTGGGAAAAGCAGAGATATCAGTTGGTTTTTCTGTTTCTGTGAAAACTGAGCCTTGTTTATTTATTTATTGTTTTTGTTTTGTCTGTTTGGTTGGTTGTTATTTGTAACTTAAATAGATTTGTGGTGACTGTTCTTTCTTTTTTCTTTTCAGCTGTTGAGTTTCTTTCTGGCAAACAAAATGTAATTAGCCCTAAAACCAGCAACTCAAAGAATTATTTATTCTCACAAAAGCCCTTTTTAGGTAGTAGGGGAGGGATTTTCTCTTACACCTGAGGCTTTTCACGTGATTTCACTACTGTTCAAACATCATACTCAGTGAGATCCACACACCATGCATCCGATCCTGCAGCTGCTGACAGCTCAGGTGAGATGAGGGGAGAGGTAAGGTCTCAGGTGAGGTGAAGGGAGAGATGAGGGCTCAGGTAAGGGGTCAGGTGAGGTGAGGGGTGAGGTAGCGTTTAGCACTGGGAAGCCCTCACACTGTCTCTGCACTGCATGTAAAGCTGTATAGCCATTTTTACCACCTGTGTAAAGCACAGAATGCAAAAAAGGGATTCTAGCTGGTGCCTGTGTGTGTGTGTGTGTGTGTGTGTGTGTGCGTGTGTGTGTGTGTGTGTGTGTGTGTGTGCGCCTGTCGGGCTGAGTTTGTGCCTGTGGGGCTGTGTGTGTGTGTGTGTGTGTGTGCCTGTCGGGCTGAGTTTGTGCCTGTGGGGCTGTGTGTGTGTGTGTGTGTGTGTGTGTGTGTGTGTGTGTGTGCCTGTCGGGCTGAGTTTGTGCCTGTGGGGCTGTCCCAGCCTATCCCTCCTCTGCACCTTTTCTTCATACACATTAAATGAATTTCCAACTGAATTCCTTCTTATTGTGCTGTTTTAAGCTGGAATTCATCATGCTATGTGTACACTGAACATGAAATCATGAAATTTCAAATGGATGTGAATGTGGTGGCCCAGTAGATATGAATTTAGTAGCCCCGTAAGTTTTTCTCAGATGCAGATTTTGCTACTTTTGACATATCACACAGAAAAAATACACACCCGAGTTATCATTACAATCGAACAATCTATGGGATCTTTAGCAGGAATGGTATGCAGGAAAACAGTGACCCTGTGAAATGGTGGAGGAATGAATGGTCACACACTGGCAGGATGACATGTGCACACAGTTTAGCGCATGCGTTAACACAACATGTGACGTTAATGTAGTGTTAACCTGAACTCAAGCATGAACATGGAACACAGAGAGGGATCCTGCAGGTCAGTAGGATGAAGGGCAATTGGTTTCACTGTACAAATATTTCCAGGAAAAGCAATGGCCATAGTTTTGAGCATGAGCCAAGCAAACTATGCATGACATGCCTGTCGCCATAACAATTTCAGTCTGAAGTGAGAATTTCTTCTATTTGAGTTCATTACTTAAGCTGTCAAAGGTGCAGATCTATACAGGCCAGGGACAATGGTAACTCACATTCATAAAAAACCATACGAATATCCAACCCTAAAATCATGTCAACTACAGATGATTCAAACTACATCATATTTCATCTTGTTATAAGGCAGTAATGATTTCGATATCAGTTAATCTGCACATAACTGTATGAAAACTGTCACTCAAGAATATGTCCTGTATCCAGTCAGGTGAAAGCACACATGGCCAGAAAATAAAATAATCTTATACTTTATAATACAAAATCACTTAATATACTAATGTTAATCTTGTTGTAAACATGCTTGTTTTTCTTTAAATTTTTCTGAACCTTCATTGCAGCCCTTTCATAGTCTAAAAGCAGGAGGTGTTTTAAAGACTGCTGATTAATTCTCTCTGCCTCTGGAGTTAGGTGGTGTTAGGTAGCATTGGCTGGTATTAGCTAGATTTGGGTGGCTTTAGCTAGTGTTGGGCGGTGTTATCTACCGTTAGGTGGCGTTCACTAGGGTTGGGTGATATTTCCTAGTCTTCATCGGTGGTGTTAGCTAACTAATGCTAGTGTTTGCTATTGTTATCTAGGCTTTTTATTGTTCAATGGTGTTAGCTAGTGGTAGTGTTAGCATGTGTTCGCATCCTATAGTGTTTGCTATCGTTAACAGGTGTTAGCTACTGTTAGCATTCTATAGTGTTTGCAAGTGTTAGCAGGTATTAACTGGTGTTACCATCCTCTATGGTTCACTAATTTTAGCAGGTATTAACTAGTGTTAGCATTCTCTAATGCTTGCTAGTGTTAGCATTCTCTAGTGTTAGCAGGTGTTAGCTAGTTCATTCATCCCAAGCTGCTCAGGTTGTAATATGGTCAGAATGTATCTGTGTCTTATTCTGCAGTTACATTAACATCAGTTCTTTTATTTATATTCACTTATATGTGAGCACTGATTTTATTGAGAAGTGTTCAACAGGTGTTGATATGAAGTGTTCATGTGTGTGTGTGTGTGTGTGTGTGTGTGTGTGTGTGTGTGTGTGTGTGTGTTAGGTTGGAATTGTGTTTCTTGTCCTTTGAGCTGGACACATATAGTGCTCTGAATAACCCAATGAGTGTTCAGTGTAATGTAGTTGGAGATGGACGGAATCAGTGTTGTTTAGTCGGGGAAGGATCATGTGACCTAACCCACACCATGGGGCTCGAGCACTCCCTATGCCACTGTTTGCCACTGGAGTCCATGATAAGCATAATTTAGGCAAAACTGAGGGTGGGGTTGCTGGAGATGCCTAAAAACACCTTTTACATCTGAGGCAAAACAGACAAAAACTTATACTTTGCTTTTACAGTTAATAGGAAGAGTATTTATAAGTCAAACACAGAATAAAATGCTGTACAATAAAGTAATGTTGTTAGAAAACATACTTTGCCCCTTTGCACTGTGTTAACTAGACAGGCAAGCATTATTCATGCACACCCATGGATCACCTGCTTTTTGCTGTTATTTTACAATTTTGAAATAGAGGTCAAAATGATGCACTGGTCACCAGAACATAAACGTTACTCTTTATGGCTTTCAATCTCCTGTTGCATTTCAATCACCATCAGTCCCTCTCATAAACAAAAAATATTCACATTTTTTTACCAGTTTTTCTTGGAAAAACAAAACAAAACAAAGCAAAAAAAGTCCCCAGCAAAACCACAGAAAACAACGGCAGAGACGTCCATCGGTTCAGTGTATCTACATACATAGTGTTGGAGTGTATCAGGTGAGGTCCAGTGCTGACTGTGTGGTAAAAGTGGGAATCGCAAGCCTGGATGGAGATGAGACGGGGGGGAGGGAAGCAGGGACTTGTGGGTCCTCAGGCAGATGTGTACCCCTCTCTGGTGTCCAGTCAATCAGCGAAGCAGTGTGGCCACCAGGACATGTCTCGCTCTGACCCCGCTGACCTTACAGCTCAGCTGTGGGACACCCAGCAGCACGGGACACACCGAAATAGGCTCATTAAAATCTGTTTTGAACAGCTGTGAACATATGTAATTATGAGATAACAAATAATTGAGTGTACAGCCATTTTATTATCATCAAATGTATTTTATGCAAAATGTATTTATCCATATGCATTTGTTCAATTGTTGCTTACAGGCGACAATTGATGTTAACGTCATTAAGATTTGGTCTTTTGCAGCAAAATGTAAAATGTTGCTATTTTTGTTCATCTCAAAATGCTGATTTGCCCAAAACATGTAAGCTTAAGAATATATGTAAATATAATATTTTATATTTTATGAATAAAATAGAAGTTCTTAAGTCCATCTTACAGTAGATGCTTCATATTAAGTCATTTTATAAAATAGGTAAATAAGATCTAACACAGAATTAGTTAAATATGTCTGGGTTGCTCAGCTTCCTCTGCAGGTGGAGGTTTCTCCCCCTTTCTACCCTGCTGCGCTGTGGGCCATCCATTTCATCCACCCTCCGCGGAATGCCCAGGAATCGCCCCCCACCCACCCCAGATCTCTTTTACCTGATTGGCTTACTTGGTGATGGTGGAAGGAGCACCAGAGCGGTGGAAGTGGACAATCTGCCACTTGCCGTCGCGGCGGTGCCAGACGCGGGACTCCTCGGACTGAGCGGTGCGTGGCAGGCCGTTGGTGTCGATGTACTGCGTGATGCGGACGTAGGCGATGCAGGCGGCCTCCTCCCCAATTAGGTGGATGTGTGGGTTCAGGATGGTGGTGTGCACCGGCTTACTGTTCTTAGACCACACTTAAAGACACGTGCAAGTACAGGAGGACCTCACAATCATCATGGGCTTACAGTGATGCTATAAGTTTCTGCATTAGCCATAGAAGGGCAAGGATGTACTTCCAGCAGGGGGAGTGGTGTCTGACAGAACTCTAACCCTAACCCTAATTCATCATCCCAGAACCCTAACTCATCCCAGAACCCTAACTCATCCCAGAACCCTAACTCATCACAGGCTCACAACTCAGAGCCTCAAAGCTTCAGTTCATCATTTAATGACCAGACAATAGGTTTCCAACACCTCAGTGAAAGTCACCCTTTGTACAAAAAAGGGTCACTGAAGGGTCACGTTTAACAGTGAGATTTACCTGTGTATCTCCACCATGGTGGATTGTGATTCTTGGATCGCTGTTTTAGCCACACCCAGCTCAGTATCTATGTAAGCCATGCCCATCTTTGCACCTGTGTTAGCCACGCCCAGCTCTGCACCTGTGTTAGCCACACCCAGCTCAGCATGTTAGCCACGCCCAGTGCTGCACCTGTGTTAGCCACACCCAGCTCAGCATGTTAGCCACGCCCAGTGCTGCACCTGTGTTAGCCATGGGTAGCTGTCACAGCCACTCTCACCGCAATGATTTTTATTTGCAAATACTGCTCTACATGTTTATGAGGTCACATTAATTTGTCAGTGACATTTCAGAGAAAATCACCGTATTTACTCTCTAATGTTTTTGGTAAATACTGGGGGCAGGTATAGGACACTGAGGACAGAACAAATGCACATAAAATAAGACAGGAAGACTTACAGTTCTCAAAGTAGAAGCGATGGAAGTCCAGACCCTCCACCAGATTACCCAAGGCTTCAGGCTCAAAGGCAGTTACACTGGGATCACACATCTTCCTACACACAGAAACACAGCTGATGTTCAGTGGGTTGGACTTTGCCATGGTGAGGGTGTTCAGTAGGTGTGATTGATCATGGAGAGGAGATATTCAGTGAATGGGATTGATCATGGAGAGGAGATGATCAGTGGGCAGGGTTAATTATGGAGAGGGGAAACAGAAAAAGGCTATAAAGGATATAAAGCTCCTGCCAGAAGCTGTAGTGTTATACTCATGCAAACTGCAGTTTCCACTCCTACCACAAACAAATCTTACATTATTCTTAAAGTCTTCTGTGACTTCCAGCACAAAAAGCAGGTAAAGAGCCCCCATCTGCGGTGGGGGTACCACACCACAATCCACACTGCAAAGAGTTAATAAAACTAGCAAAAGATGCAGTTTCAGCTTTAACTGTACTGAAAAAAACTGGCTTGCATATACAAACCAGTTTCAGTGGTGTGTAAGAGTGGTTGGAAATATCAGCATGGTTCCTTGTCTCTGTAGTTGAATGTTCACACAGCTCCTTACCTGTAGATAACTACGGTGATGTTCAACAGTGCACAGAATACATGCAGATGTGTACATGTGCTCAGAGGTTAGATGTAGTGGTGGGGCTGTGTCTATGAAAGTCTGTGAAATGTTCTCCATCACATAGAACTATGTTCACTTCAGCTACAGCCCCTGGTGTTACACCCCCTGCCAGCCAAGCTACAGCCTCCTATGACTCACTCTGCAGATTAATTGCAAAACGAGGGTCTTTATTATACAGAATGATTCACTGTCTGTCTGATACAAGGCTAAGGACCATTTGCAGAGGGTTAATTGACTAAAGTACTTAAGTATTACAAAAGCAAAATGGAGACAAAGAGCAAAAGGAAGCAGATAAATAACAAAGATGGTGTGAGGAGAGAGACAAAGGGAGATAGAGAAGGAGAGAGAGAGATGGAGAGAGGGGGAGAGATGGAGAGAGAGAAATGGAGAGGGGGGAGAGAGACAGGGAGAGGGAGGGAGAGCACAACTCACGTGTAACTCTCAAAGTCGCCATTGCTGATGGCTTCAATGAGCTGCTCAGTCACCTTTATGATCTCCTGTTTCCTCACTGGGAAGCACAGAGCAACACTTTCATACAGAGCAACACATTCACACAGAGCTGAAATCACAAGACACCATGCTGGCCTCCCCTCTGGCTTTCTGCCATTAGACCTGTAGGAAGTTTAGAGATCATAAGGGTGTAATAGAGCAAGTGATGTGTTTTGTAGATTTGATGGTCCAGGAACAACAGACCTTTTGAAAATATCTGACACTTCACATGAACTCAGTCCTACTCAAATAAACTCAGTCCTACTCACATAAACTCAGTCCTACTCAAATAAACTCAGTCCTGCTCATATGTAACTACCAGTCTGCACTACAGATTCAGAGCAGCTAATGAATATGCCACAAACAAGCAGAAACACATTAGAAAGACAGTGGGGAAGGTTTTTTTCAGTGTGTGTGCTTGGTTTAATACAGAGCAATGAGTCAGAAGGAAGAAGTGAGCCAGTGCCATTTAAACAGTAAGAAACTGCAAATGCAAACCTGCTTGGTGTGTGGACGGCTGGACTGGAGGATTATAGTACTGGAGGATTATAAAATTGTAGGAGTATAGGACTGTGCGATTATAGGACCGAGGAATGTAGAATTGGAGGATTACAGGACTGGAGGATTATAAAACTGGAGGATTAGAGGACTGGAGGAGTGTAGGGCTGGAGGATTATAGGACTGGAGGATTATAGGACTGGAGGGGTGTAGGACTGGAGGGGTGTAAGACTGGAGGAGTGTAGGGCTGGAGGATAATAGGAATGTAGGACTGGAGGATTATAGGACTAGATGATTATAGGACTGGAGGGGTGGAGGATTATAGGACTGGAGGATTATAGGAATGTAGGACTGGAGGATTATAGGACTGGAGGGGTGTAGGACTGGAGGATTATAGGACTAGAGGATTATAAGAGTGTAGAACTGGAAGATTATAAAACTGGAGGATTGTAGGAGTGTAGGACTTTAGCATTATAAAACTGTAGGATTATAGTACTGGAGGATTATAGAGCTGGAGGAATGTAGGAGTGTAGGACTGGAGGATTACAGGACTGGAGGATTATAGGAGTGTAGGACTGGAGAATTATAGGAATAGAGGATTATAGGACTAGAGGATTATATGACTGTAGGACTGGAGGATTATAGGACTAGATGATTATAGGACTGGAGGATTATAGGACTGGAGGGGTGTAAAACTGGAGGAGTGTAGGGCTGGAGGATAATAGGAATGTAGGACTGGAGGATTATAGGACTAGATGATTATAGGACTGGAGGGGTGTAAAACTGGAGGAGTGTAGGGCTGGAGGATTATAGGAATGTAGGACTGGAGGATTATAGGACTGGAGGGGTATAGGACTGGAGGATTATAGGAGTGTAGAACTGGAAGATTATAAGACTGGAGGATTGTAGGAGTGTAGGACTTTAGGATTATAAAACTGTAGGATTATAGAGCTGGAGGAATGTAGGACTGGAGGATTATAGGACCGGAGGAGTGTAGGACTGGAGGATTATAGGAGTGTAGGACTGGAGAATTATAGGACTAGAGAATTATAGGACTGGATGATTATATGACTGTAGGACTGGATGATTATAGGACTGGAGGATTATAGGAATGTAGGACTGGAGGATTATAGGACTAGATGATTATAGGACTGGAGGATTATAGGAATGTAGGACTAAAGGATTATAGGACTAGAGATTATATGACTGTAGGACTGGAGGATTACAGGACTGGAGAACTAAAAGACTATAATTATAAGACTGTAGGACTGCAGTGTACTGAATCTGATCATGAATTTTCATATTCAAGAAGATTCCTGCTACATCTGAAAATGTTTGACTGATAGCAGTAAGCCTCACCTAATTTTCAGGATCAATGTATATTTCAGATAAAAAGTGAACTGTTTGCACTTAATTTGATGTGGTTGTGTGTAAACATGTGTAATGTGGAGAGAACCACTCACCCCTGGTGTCTTCATCTTCAATAGTAGTGTTTGTACTCTCAGATGACTCCTGAAAATGACATACAGACAGATTTAGTGTACAGCACTCAGGCGCAAGGCTTTAACCTGCCGGGCTGCAGCTGGATGGAAAAGCAGGATCCGAAGGCTTTACACAGCAATCTCTCCTCTCCCATCTTCTCTCCTGTGCCTTAAAAAAAAGAATCAATCCCATGAGTTATTTTCCGGCCAGTGGGCTTTGCAGTTCTGGAACACGCAGGCCAAGGAAGAAGGTCTCCACAGATCAGTGAGTCACAGCAGAAACACACAGGACCGGGGGACATTAGAGATGGGACTGACAGCGTCAAAAAAAGAAAGTCCAGCTCCATGCAGAAGGAGAGGCACACCGCGCCGCAGGCGCTGGATAAGCCTTTCACAGCTAGGGGGCGCCTGCACCCACTTTCCATGTTTAAGGAAAGTAGTGGTAAGAGAAGCGTCGCTGAGCGACCTGGAGAAGAGGGGCATTCACACTCACCATCAGCTGGACACTGGAACTGGACTTCCTTTTCTGGAAAAGAAACGAGAAAAGGTTAGACAGAAACACACAGAATGAGATGAGGATGGACACTGGGGCACCACAGGGAAACCAGAGACACTGCAGTGTGTGTGTGTGTGTGTGTATGTGTGTGTGTGTATGTGTGTGTATGCATGTGTGTGTATGCATGTGTGTGTATGTGTTTGTATCTGTGTGCTTGTGTGTGTGTATGTGTGTATCTGTGTGTGTGTTTGTGTTTGTACATGTGTATTTGTACATGTGTGAGTGTATGTGTGCAATTATTTGTATGTGTGTGTGTGTGTGTGCATCTGTGTGCTTGTATGTGTTTATTTGTGTGTGTGTGTGTGTGTGTGTGAGAGAGAGAGAGAGAGAATAGAAAAGCTCCATAACAATTTTTGGTTAGTGACAGAGACAGTAATGAAGGACCTGTGTCTTCACACTGCAGTGGGCAAGAAGCAATCTCAAATAACCACCCTCTACACACACACACACACACACACACTTACTCTTACACACTCTTACATACACTCACACACAATCTTATACACTCTTGCACACACTTATACACACAGACTCTTAAACATTCACACACTCTTACAAACTGTTATACACTATCACACACACTCATACACCCTGACACACACTCATACACACAAATTCCTACATCCTTACAAACTGTCACACACAGTTGAGGTTACACACACTCTTGCACAATCACACACACTCACACTCTTATACATGGTCTCACACACACACACACACTCTTACACACTATCACACACACTCATACACTTTCACAAACCCTTACACACTGTCACACACATTCTTACACACTGTCACACACACACACCTATGCACACTTTTAAACACTCTCTCTCACACACACATACACACACACACACTCCTGCACTGTCCCACACACTCTGATGCACAATCACGGCCCGTAATGCTCGAACACCCAAGCTGCTGACCACAGGCTGAAGAACAGAGACGCATTAGCGCAGGTGTCTGGTGTTTCCTCCAGACAGAACACCTGCACGCTCTGGGATCTCAACCCAGATTTGAACACCAACAGAATTCTGCAGCCGAGCTTAGAATCAAGCAGGCCTCCAGAATCAAAACACAACAAAATAACAAACCAGTGCAGAGCAGTGAAACTGTTCCCTGATCAGTGTGGTGTAACTGTCCCCTGATCAGTGTGGTGTAACTGTACCTTGATCAGTGTGGTGTAACTTTACCCTGATCAGTGTGGTGACTGGCCCTACCTTTACTCCATCTGCCTTTTTGTTGGCGCCGCTCTTTCCTCCTGAGCAAGAGAAGAAGAAGAGAGAGAGAGCGATCAGAAATGGCATAAACGCCCAGAAAAGCAGGGCAAAGGGCATGATCCTGCCCAGTCCACGTTAGAAAATTCAGCAGGACTCGAACAGGACACCAGCAGGACTTTTCCTATGAGCTGAACAGCTGCTTGCTGGCCTCACACACTGTTACAGGCAAATCTGGAACCCGCTTCTCAAATGTCACTCCACATGTGCAAAGGTCCGACTGCACTTGCGAAAGGGGCGCGGTGGACAGGAGGCGGCAGGCTGTCGGTGGAGAGCGTTCCCTGATAGAGCTGCACTTCAGAAAGGCTATCGGTGGGGAGCGTTCCCTGATAGAGCTGCACTTGAGAAAGGCTATCGGTGGAGAGCGTTCCCTGATAGAGCTGCACTTCAGACAGGGCTCCAGCATCAGCACATTCCTGCCTGAGTGTTCACGACGGAAATATGTGCCTGGTGTCAGTTCAGGCCTGCAGTTGTTAACACCCCTCTTAGCCACCACCCCCTCTCCTTTATCCCCACACTGCCTGTCTGGCAGCGCAAGTCGTGTTTTTTTCACATATATCACCCGCAGGTTATACCAGGATGTCTCCCCTCCTGTTGTATTGTTTTCATAAACATGTTTTCTAATTTTAGCCCTGCTACTCCGACCAGCTGGCCAGCATGCAGCCTGATCCCCTGGGCCGTGGTGTATGTGCCAGGGCAGCATTTGTTGGGGTTTTCCCAGCATTCCCTGGGGAAAACATGCCCTTCACCTCCTGCCTGCAGTCTGACCCCACTGGCCTTTAAATGCTAAAGGGCCAGAACCAACCCAGCAACCCAAAACCAACCCTGATATCTTCATTACACATACAGTTAACAGCTGAGGAAAGAGCTATAAAAAACTTAGAGCAGAACTGTGTCCAAAGCTTTGCCTGAGAAGTATAAATAGCATCTGCATGTAAACAGACTGTAAATCTTTTCTCTGTCTCTCTCTCTCTCTTTGTCTCTCTCTGTCTGTTTCTCTCTTAGCTGTCTCTCTATATATGGCTGTTCCTTTATCTGGCTGTTTCTCTCTCTGTCTGTCTCTCCCTTGGACTGTCTCTTTTGAGTCAGGCATAAAGCTTGCAAGATAAGAGATGAGTAAGATGAATAACAAGGGTTGGAATAATTCTGAGAGTATCATGCTTGCTCAATAAATTTCCCCAGCAGCTGAGAAGGATGGGCCTGTCCTGC
>JAOXYF010000003.1:25127554-25137979 GCA_028565775.1 Sternarchorhynchus goeldii
CCTTTGTTAACACATTCCTTGTCACTCTCAGCACTCAGAGCGGTTAGTGTAGTGGGGAACGATGCTGCTTCTCCGATGAGAGCCTGGGGTTTGGTGTGGGAGAGACACCTCAGGTCATGTTCCTCTACCTCTGTAACATAGTTGATTGTACGTTGTTAAGGGGTTTGGTCATTCTGCTCCCCGTCAAGCATTATGGGTTTGTCAACTTTAACACAGATTGTTCATGTAGATGATTATTTAGATATTAATTTGGATTGTTCATTTAGATTATTATTTTGGTGTAGAAAACCATGTGTACGGAAATATTTCAAATGTTACTGTATGATATGTTTATTTCAGGATTATATGACTGACATTTATATGACTGATAGTTTTACAAATCCAGCAAAGAAAGTTCTCTTTCAAATAACAACAACCCACTGAAATTAGTTTGACTCTAAATGATAAGGTTGCTAGAATATTTCAACTGTGTCTACAAAAGAGTGTGGATAAAACATTTTAATAAAACCTCTTAAAATTATTTTTAATTGGCTCTGTAGTTTTGATGAATAATGTATTGACGAATGTTCATAATACTGACAGAATGTTGTAGTTTTAAACACATCTGCTTACATTCATTTACATTCATTAATGTAATTATAGATAAGTCAATTAATTGAATAACCAAGCCTGATTAATATAAATACAGAACATTCCCAATTAGAATAAAACTACAGAAATAGAAAGAAGATAATAGAAGTGCCTTGTGTAAATTTATTAACAAGGAAATGACCAGTAAAATTCTGTATAGTGCAGCCCAAGAACCCTTCACCCCCCAGGACACATTGAAAACAGTGAGTGTACAACCAGCCTGCACTCTGAGCTCCGTTCCCCATGAGTCACAGCACAGTAGGAAACTGTCTGTGATTCCCTTAATAGTCTACACAGGCCTGATCCATGAAAACACACACACACACACACACACACACACACACACACACACTCACACATACGCAGTACTGTACAACCTCCCCTTGCCCGATCTGCCATGCTTCCTGACACACACGACAGAGCAGCAGGCAGACGAGCAATAAAACAAACCAAAACAAACTACTGCCACACACACACACACACACACACACACACACACACACATTCACATACATACACATAGTCACATACGCACTCACATTCACACACTCATTTACACTTGCACACACACACACACACACACACACACACAGACTTCCAGAAGTAGAAGGCAGATTTCTTCCGCTAATGCTGAGAATGTTTGAATCTAAGATTGTTTGAATCTCAGCGTTAGCAAACGAAATCTGCCTTCTACTTCTGGATCTGAAAAATGCTATAAAAATTATTAATTTCTGCAATGTTTTTAGAATATGGAAATTGAGAAATTACATTCTACTGAAATTAATAGCTCAGTAAAAAAAAAAAATTATTTTCACAATTCACAGATATCCACTAAAGCCCTAATTTGATTTTACATCAGACTGTGAGCTGTGTGCTGCTAAACACACCTGAACATCAGACTGTGAGCTGCTAAACACACCTGAACATCAGACTGTGAGCTGTGCGCTGCTAAACACACCTGAACATCACACTGTGAGCTGCTAAACACACCTGAACATCACACTGTGAGTTGCTAAACACACCTGAACATCACACTGTGAGCTGCTAAACACACCTGAACACTGATAGGCTTTGAGAAGAGTTTGTACTAGAGGGTGTGAATCAGGCCATTGTCCTGCTGTGCACATTTTTTTTTTTTAATTACCACTAATTGTTTACTCTGTGAATGGTATATATAAAGCAGACTGTTGTTTAAAATACAAAATCTGTGCCTATATTTAAATACTCATTTTAATTAGATGAAAATAAATGAGTCTGGATTATCTTTGAGCATACCACCTGTAGGCTAGACTAATGTACCTTAAATGTGCTACCTAGGAGACTAAGACCAGCCCTGAATTAAAGAATTATCCAAGAACCCCATCACTCTGTGATCTCGCCAGCCTGCTTACTGACAGCACACTCAGGCACTACACAGGCAGAGAAAACTGTTTAATACAAAGGGATGGTTAGACAGTCCAAATGTCATGAGCTCACCGATTCCATGAAATTAGGAAAGACCAAGCCCCGCCCATTCTGACAGCAAAAGCTATTCAGTTCAGCCACAAATTCCGCCCCTTGATGGTATCATCAAAGCAACACAAATCACGTTTCATTTCAATAAGACTATTCCATTTGGAAGGGAAGTTTAGCCTTTAATGCATCACAACCCAATCAGCAAATCCCACTGTGAGGTCTGTAAATGTTGAAATCCTGTCACTGCTGTTAGACAGTTCAGAACCATTAAACAAAAAGTTTCTGGGTGGTTTAGAATGACTTCCCCAGAACTCCATTAGTGCTGGAGCCTCTGAAACATGTCCTGAACAGAAGGGAACCAAAGCACTGCACCACCAGGAGGAACCACCATCCTGCTCCACCAGGAGGAAACACCACCCTGCTCCACCAGGAGGAACCACCACCCTGGTCCGCCAGGAGGAACCACCACCCTGCTCCACCTGGAGAAATAACAGCCCTGCTGTATTAGGAGGAGCCACACCAACTCATTCAAGACACAGTACCAATATCTGCCCAACCTTTTTTAATCATTGATCTTTTACTTATTTAGCCTTTTAGAATGTCAATGGCATCAATGGAAGTTGAAAAATAAACAAGCAAATAAATAAGAGCATATATTAAAAATCATAACAATAAAATAACCATCATCTTCATCATCATAATAAGCATAAAAATAACTTTTGATTTGGTCAGTGGTGACACTGTTCAGTTCGACATTGGCAACCCTGTACTCACATTTCTGGAGTCACTGGAGGTAACAGAGTGTACTTTCACTCAGTTTAGAAGTGAATACAAGCTACATTCAACGAACACATTTCAGTGGGTTTGGAGAACACTGTGCTGTTAGACCACATATAAGAGATGTGTCGGCTTCCACTGTGTGGGAGGTGTGAGATGCGCAGAGCTGAAATGCCTCTGGTGCATTTAGGCTTCTCCTCTATTTTTTCACCAAAACATCACATTCCTGCAAACTGAAGAAGACGCTACAGAGTTGTGCTGCAAACGTGAGTAGTGTGAGGTCCATCACTGAAACAGGGTGAGAGTGGAGCCCTTGGGACAATTGCAGACCGGGCTCCTGTAGCAATATGAGTGCCTAACACAGACCCTCTTGTGAATTGTTAAAAAAACCCTCACCACCAGAAAAGTGAACACATACCCACACCCGAAAAACACTCACCACTTTAAAACCCCACACACACATCCCTTAAAAACACTCACCACCATAAAATCCCACTTGAGCATCCTCGTTAAGGCCACTCACCTCTGGCTGAGAGCTTCTTGGTATTGATGATCTTGGCCGCATACTCTTGCCCTGAGAGGACCTTCACACACCTGCGCACCACTGAAAATGCTCCCCTGGAAAACAAAGACAAATCTTTTCACATTGACCATAAACACCTATTACACACTCTATCTTCAGTGGAGGAACAAACTCACATTCATCAAAGACTGTTAACAGTTCCCATCAACACTGAAGGGACACTGAAGAAAAATTATTTTCTACATTACTGCCAGTGATGATATCTATTAACATCCTGTACCCAAGTGTTCTATCCTACCTTGGCATTCATTATCTCTTTATTTGTTTTATTATACTGTGGTTACTAAGCCTTTACACAGCTTTGTACAGTGATCTGGTCTAGGCTGTTCCCAGGTGGCTTGCTGCCACACCAATCTGCACATGACCCAGAGTCACATGCCCCGGGGGTCACATGACCCAGAGCTCCAAACACTTCTGACAGCCTTAATTACAAGAGCTAATCATGAGTAACCTTGTTGCCATGACAAAGATGAAGTCCATTTAATTAATGAACATCATATACAGTCACATCATCATATACAGTTACATCATCATATACAGTTACATCATCATATACAGTTACATCATTATATACAGTTACATCATCATATACAGTTACATCATTATATACAGTTACAAGCATCCTCTGCCGTTTTCATATTTGATCTGAAAAAAATCTGAAATCTTTAAGGTGACTTCAGTCTTAAAGGGAGGAATCATTAGAAACACACCAAGCTTTACCATTATCTCTACTCTTACTGGCACATCATTTGTGAAGAAGGACCAACAACTTCTGCATGCAGTCATTATAGCTATTGACTGATTTCAGCATTATTGGTTAAAAAGCTTTCAGAAAAAATCTAGATACAGTCCTGAAATAAAACTAAATATCCTGAAATAAAATAAAATGTTCTGAAATAAAAGAAATGTCCTAAATCATAATAAAATATGGATTTAAGGAACTTGTAACACAGGTGTGGTGTTGCCAGGCAGAGCAGCTCCTCTTGATCACTCTAGATCACAGCTAGGGGTAGCAGAGGGCAGCCGGGGGTAGCAGAGGCAGCCTAGGGTAGCAGAGGGCAGCTGGGGGTAGCAGAGGCAGCTGGGGGTAGCAGAGGGCAGCTGGGGGTAGCAGAGGGCAGCTGGGGGTAAGAGGGCAACTGGGGGTAGCAGAGGGTAGGCTGCTCAACTTGCTGAGAGAACATTGCTGCCTGCAGGGAGCCCAGAACTCCATATGCTCTCTGCTCTTCAGACCATGTGGGCAGAAACAGGCAGCAGAGAAGCGCTGCACATCTGACAGGTGACACACTAAACACCGCTGAAGAGGAAAATATCATAATGGATAAGAGATAATACAGAAATTATTAAAGTGGATTATCATCATTAATTATTAATGTTGTTTATTATCTAAGAGGTTGAATGAATGTATCAACAAAAAGAAAAATAATAAAAATAAGCATTTGGATGAGTTACAGATCAAATGTCATGGCAAAATGCTGTGGAGGGATAAGCAAACCATGAGCAGAAGAACACTCAACCCATCTCTCAGGGAGAAGAACACTCAACCCATGTCCCAGGGAGAAGAACACTCAACCCATGTCCCAGGGAGAAGAACACTCAACCCATCTCTCAGGTCAACCCGTCTGTCAGTGAGGAGAACACTCAGCCCATCTCCCTGGTAGAAGAACACTTAACCCGGCTCTCAGGGAGAACACTAAACCCGTCTCCCAGGGTGAAGAACACTCAACCCGTCCTCCAGGGTGAAAAACACTCAACCCGTCTCCCACGGAGAAGGCTCTCTGTCCTTCATTCTCAGACTGTAATTCTTTCTAATGTTTCTGAGCACTACATCATCTGCTCAGTACAGCATGTCATAGGAGAATCAACCCTAGTTATTATTAACTACACCATTAAACTGTGTGAATCATGAAACAAATGTATTGAATTCATCTATTTGGATTGTGTTTTCTTTTTAAAAACTAGCATTGCACAACCTAAAATTCATTTATAGTACCAGCCGCTCTGATAGCACAGATAACATTTTAAATATAAACACACAGGATAGATATGACAGGCTTTTTTAGGGAAGGCCAATTAATCACCCAGCAGACTCCTGGGGTGGGAGTGGGGTAACCATCAACGACGAAATGAGGATGTGACCTAAAAGAGCTCGTTCATCTCTCACTTGACCTTAATAATGAGCAAACTGCAGGTCACGGGTGCTCAGAGTAACCGCAGGTCACGGGTGCTCAGAGTAACCGCAGGTCACGGGTGCTCAGAGTAACCGCAGGTCACGGGTATCCAGAGTAAGCTGCTCCATGTGTGCTATAACTGTGTTCTAATCATGTTCTTGATGTCTTTGAGCCAAATGAGGAGGAGATGAACATGAAGATGAAGATGATAATGATGATGATGATGATATTGTAATCTGGGGATGATGTAACAGCACTCCCCCCTCCCCCATCTCTTCTTGTGGAAGATGGAAACAGAGGGTACTGTTCGCTCCTGGCGCGTAAGATCAGAGAGGCTCCTCCACTTCTACAGCACAAGATCAGAGAGGCTCCTCCTACAGCACCAGCTCTGGCTGGAGGACTTCATTGAGTTACTGTTAGTGATTTTCACTGAATGCGGAGATGACATGCGAACAGATTGCTGGCTGCATAATTGGCCCAAAATGGGCAACAGCGGCGATGCAACTGACAAAAACTGACAAAAACTGGTACCTGCTGCCGTCTGTCAGCATGCAGCAGGGCAGCAAAAGCCAAGCAATGTGTAGGGAAAGTGTGTGTGTGTGTGTGTGTGTGTGTCCGCCTGGAAGTGTGTGTCCGTCTGAAAGTTTGTCTGTGTGTGTGTGTGTGTGTGTGTGTGTGTCTGGAAGATGTTTCCTCACCAGACAAACACCTGTGCATCTGTTTCACAGTTTCACTTTCCAGAATGTGCTGCAGTATTTTTCCTTCCCGTGATTATCAAGCAGCGATATACTGAACTGCAAATATCTCAGTCTGAACTGAACTGCCACCCCCAAATACAATTATGTAAGCAGCCTGGCTTTGATTGCCTAGAGCCGCACATAGAAAAGGGTGCAGAGAGTGAGTGGAGTGTGAGGGAGAGTGTGGGAGGTATGTGGTAGGCGCATGGCCAAGCAGGGTCTGAACGCTCTCTGTAGATGTGTTTCACTCTTCAATAACAAGCATTCTCACACACACACACACACACACACACACACACACATACACACATTTGTCTTTGTAGATGTGTTTCACTCTTCAATAACAAGCATTCTCTCACACACACACACACACATTCACACACATATTTGTCTCTGTAGATGTGTTTCACTCTTCAATAACAAGCATTCTCACACACACACACACACATATTCACACACACACACACACACACACACACACACACACATTCAGACACACACCCACACACACACATTTGTCTCTGTAAGTGTGTTTCACTCTTCAATAACAAGCATTCTCACACACACAAACACACACACACACTCATCTCTGTCGATGTTTCACTCTTCAATAACAAGCATTCTCACACACACAAACACACACACATACACACACACAAACACACACACACACACACACATTCACACACACACACACACACACACACACACTCGTCTCTGTAGATGTGTTTCACTCTCCAATAACAAGCATGCTTACACACACACACACTCATCTCTGCTGCAGCACAATGTAAGCTAACAAGGAACTAACTCTGTCACTCTCAATACTGCAGCCCTAAGCCTCCTCATTCAACCCTACAGCCTCTTTTTCAGGTCATTTTCTGATCCTCAGTGTTGCTGAATTCTTTACATTCATATACATGTACCTTTTCACATGTATATGAACAGTAGAGAGAGCATACCATCATACAATCATACCATCATACAATCATACCATCATACAATCATACCATCATACCATCATACAATCATACAAGTGAACTCTGCCTTACAGCCGTTTCTACAGGGTTTCCTGTCCAGTAAGTCCCAGTTTTCTGAAAGTTCAAGGTCTCAATGGAATCTGCAGTTACTGAATCATTTACATTAGACATTAATTAGACATTAATAAGACATTAATAAATGACAAACTGTAAAGACACAGATCTGCTGGTGCCATTGTTTCTGAATGTTTTGCATCAAGATTTTTTGTAATTCTTTTTACATTCTATTTACAATATTTTTACAGCTCTTTAGTCCCAGTTGATTAATCTTAGCTTCCTGTGCACCAGTTCAGTATTGGACTGATATGTCTTCGTTCTTGAACAGAAGGTGAATCTTTAGTGAAGTAGCACATCACACATCTCAAGTGGTCCCTCCAGCAAGCTTCACTCCAGCATTCACCGAGGTTCAAGCTTCACCCCAGCGTTCACCGAGGTTCAAGCTTCACCCCAGCATTCACCAAATACACTTTGATGTCTCCCATCTGCCCCATCGTTCCCCCATCTCCCTCTCAGCAGAACAAAACAGAAAGTGAAAATTGCAACTTACTTGCCCAGTTCTTCAAACAGCTGGTACTCCTCTGTGAAACGGGTGCAGGTGATGGTTGCCATGCTGGGTCCAGGTGGTGGATTGGAATCTGGACTGTGTTTATTTTCTCTGCTGTTCAAGCTGCGGATTGTGATCAAGTTACGTGGACACGGCAGGAACAGGATGCTCAGAAGCCTGGGCTGCAAATCAGAACACAAGATGGTTTCTATCACCTTGTAGATGTAGAGTGTAGAAGTAACAGTGACGGACAGATCTGCTACGATGCTTTTCTCTTTTTATGGCTCGCCCGCTCTGTCTGTCTCCTCCAATCAGAGCCCAGCCTGCGCTTCTGAATACACACAGCCGCGTTGTCACGGCAACTGTATCCCCCTCCTCTCGAGAAGGCTGGGCTCAGATGAAACTGTGCGCATGTTACATCCAAACAGTGAAATACACCCACACACCTTCACACAGACACACAACACTGGACTAGTGTGCTAAACGAGAAATAGCCACCTTGACTTTGGAGATGGGGGCAGATCCTGGGCTGTATTTTCAGCAGTAGATAATATTCATCCTGGGTGAATATGCGAGCTCCCCTCCCCCCAGGCAGCCCCTTCTGACCTGCCAGCCCTAACACACCTCCACTGGGTCACACTCAGGAAGCCTGCCTTTACACAGCTCCAGTAAAATGGATATCATCCAGAGAATCAGGACAGTTTCAGGAGAGTCCAGACACAGTCCACTGATTCAGAATAGATTCAGTATAGTCCAGATATAATCTAGAGATTTGGGGGTAGATTCCGAATAGCCCAGATATAATCCAGAGATTCTGGAAATTTTCATGATTGTTCTGATATAGTCCACAGATTCAAGATTGTACTGATATAATCTAGAGATTCAGGATAGTACAGATATGGATACACTTGAAGAACAGCTAACCATCTGCCTGGGTTACATAACAATACAGTTTGAATTCAGGTCATAGTGGACTACTGTTATAGTTCCTCAGTGTAGATTAACCAGTTATACAGGGCTCATTAACCAGTGGTTAATAAATTAACAGGTTAAAACAGAAGGCATTGATATAGTACTGAAGAAGAACCCTATTCCCCATATTATAATCATATCATATGAACTATTCTAACCATATTCTAACTATATGAACTCACCCCCACACACCCCCATATCCTCCACACATCCTCCCCCAGAGTGACTCACCCAGCTGTGAGACACTTTGCTGGGAAAGGCTATGTGTGCCTGCTACCTCTCCCACAGGAGCGCTTACAGCCCGGTGTTGACTCGGGGGAGCATGGGGGGGGCATGCTTGCCCCTCCCAATGTCGATGTGTCCCACCTACTGGATACATGCCCCGCCCACTGTATGTCTGCCCCACCCACTGTGTATTGAATCATTTTCACCACAACATGAAAATTCTTTTAAAATGATGACGTCTGCATGTTGTTCATTTTGTGTGTTAAGGAAGATTATTGTTTCCCTCAAAGGACCAGATTACTAGGCCTCAGTACAGATTCAGACATGTTAGCCACTCAAACAAGTGAAAGAAAAGTGAAAAAGAAGGTAATCTACCGATTAAAGCTGTTCGTGTGCTTGCATGCTGCACGTTGCCCAGTAGGTGGCATCAAAACCCCATTTTCAGTCCATATCGACCACATCGTATTTAAATAGTCCGCGCCAGGATCACTTAAATCATAAATTATCACCGAGTGAAAATACAGCCTCCCAAATATATAACACTAGTTCTATACAACTACAGAGAAAAAAGAGAAAGAAAGAAAAAAAAGAAAGAAAGAAAGGCACAAATTTGCAAATAACATTTACAAATAAAATTAAAAAGGATCATTACAAACACAATTAAAACAATGAAAACAATCCATTAAGAATAATAGTTAGATTAAAGAATAATAGAGTTAGATTAAAGAAACTAAGAACTTTCAAAGACAACTACACTGTCACACACAGAAACTGCACCTCCTGTGAAACACTATGTTTCAACAACACTTTGTTGTTCTGATACTTCAGCACTAAACCAGCTGCTCCTACAACCTGTCTGCTAGAGCAGGATTCTCAGCACACCAGGGACATAGACTCATGTACAATGGTAATTGATAGATGTACTGACTCCCCTTCACCTGGTGCATCTGTGGTTTAATCCGTCAGATGAGTTCGTCTGACTAGAGCTGCTCATTATTTAATCTGTCAGATGAGTTAGTCTGACTAGAACTGCTCATTATTTTAAAGAGAAGCTGGATGTGGATCCTTCAGAGGAGCTACTAGAGCAGCTGGATCAAACCTCATGTGTCTCTTTGTCATGTATCTTTCTTTCCAAACAATTTAAAAAGTCTTTAATTAGTCTCACTGGCAGGAATATGAATCGGTAGAGTAGCGTATGAATCTGTAGAGTAACGTATGAATCTGTAGAGTAGCATATGAATCTGTAGAGTAGCGTATGAATCTGTAGAGTAACGTATGAATCTGTAGAGTA
>JAOXYF010000003.1:25138079-25156609 GCA_028565775.1 Sternarchorhynchus goeldii
TATGAATCTGTAGAGTAGCATATGAATCTGTAGAGTAGCGTATGAATCTGTAGAGTAACGTATGAATCTGTAGAGTAGCGTATGAATCTGTAGAGTAACGTATGAATCTGTAGAGCAGCATATGAATCTGTATGTGTTTAAAGATCAAAGTTCAAAGTCTTGTAAAAGAATTAACTTATGCTCAGGGTTAGAACCTTTAACGTTCTGAGAGCCTTTAATATTTGGAGGGGCTTTAAAATTCTGGGGGCTTTTAATGTTCTGAGAACCTTTTGTTTAACTTTGACATTATGCCATTTTCCAAGAAATGTCAACTTAAACCCCTTCAAGAAAATGAGTCCAATGTTTCAATTCCAACTTCACAAATTGTTTGTATTGTTGTATAAAGTAAATGAATAAGTAACTGGATTTTGTCAGAGGACCAGAGGGCTTTACACAATTCCTTAAGACCCTCGGGATGAATGTGCTGAGAAAGTGCCTGGACCCCTGAGCTTGGTTTGACTGCACTTTCTAATGACAAACAGCTGAGCACAGCAAGTTGGGGCACTGTCCAAGCCCACTTACCCAATAAAAACGACGCAGTGTGAGAACGTCTCACTGAAGCACCATAGCATCTGCTAGAATACCGAATGGGAAGAGCACTTGGTGAACACAGGCATGTGGTCCTGGGGTTTTTAGCACTGTTCCAGGACTCTGCTCTGGATTTGGGTGTGGAGTACTGACTACTGACTGCAGAACGGCCTGTCAACTAAAGAGTGTTCCTGAGCCTGTGAAGCCTGCGGGCACACAACCCTCCTGGAGCAGACATACACTCTTCCACTCCTGTGCCCAGTGGGATCTCACGGTTTCTACAGCAGACGGGGCTTTATATCCTTTTTATACTCTATTTTCACATGGAATTTGTTTCCAAGTATAAGCATAAACTACTCCAGGCTCAAATAGAGACAGAGACAAAGAGAGAGACAGCAGAGAGACAGGAGAGAGAAGAGAGAACAGTGAGAGAGCGAGAAAAGAGAGAGAGAAAGAGAGAACAGTGAGAGAGCAGAGAAAAGAGAGAGAGAGAGAGAGAGAGAGAGAGAGAGAGAGAGAGAGAGAGAGAGAGAAAGAGTTGCTGATTGTCATGGTTCCAGCTGTGTTTGAGCTTTCTGGCAAAATCACCCAGAAAAATTCCACCATCTCCATGGAAACAGAGAGGTATGACTCATTGTTGGAGCACAACTGGTCTTCTAGATTCCTCTCTGTGTGTGTGTGTGTGTGTGTGTGTGTGTGTGTGCACGCGCATTTGTTTCTGACACTCACTGATATTAAGAGTATTAACATACCCACAGTATTAACATACTTACAGAAGTGTTCCCTTTGAAAGAGCACAAGGGCTTTGCCTACAAGGCCACGTCCACTTTATTAAAGTACTGGTGTGATCTTTATGGAAGTCCACAACCCTGCTAGAACTTGTCCTGTTCTAATGGTGCTGATGAGGGTATCAGAGGGAAAACACCCTCAGCTCCTTGCTATGCCACAGAACTTGATCAGCTGGGTACAGAAACCACTCCATACAGGAATAAATATTACAGAATATTTATTTACATTAGGCTGTGGGTCTGGTAAAAGAAACCATGGTGAACCTGTGCTGCAGTGCTCTGCTCTGGAGCTGCAGAAGGTATCAGTCTCTGACAGCTGGTTAGTCTAACACACATAACAGGTCACTGACATCTGTCAGAATTCAGGAAAAGTACATTTTCCAGTTCACAAAGAGAATCTGTGAATACTGTGTGGAAAATACAGGTTTTGTCCGAGTATGGCGTGTCTCTGCACTAGCCCAGTGGAGTGGGAGGAGCCAGCTGAGTGAGTGGGAGGAGCAGCTTCACAATGACTGCTGAATCAGCATGGCTTGCGGACGTGCCAGTCCTGCCATGCTGAAGTGCACCCATGTTCTCATGTCAGCTGCCCCACGTCGCTGTCCGGAGGCTGGAGTGGAAACAGCTTGGGCAGTGCATGAGTCACTTCAAAACAATACTACTGTCAGTCAAACAGTCCCAAGATGCCCCGTTCCAACACAAACCCCGCCCCCAGAGTTCAAATACCTCCTTCCTCATAGAGACAGAAGGAGAGTAGCAAACATCAGCAGCCAGTCCCTATCCCAGTCATATTTAAATACAACATACTTCACTAAAATGGTGGTTTCCTCTGAAAGTGCACATGTTAAATGTTTTTTTTTTCTGATGAGTTACTGAAATTAATTCACAGAGCTGTAGATCTAACTCTAACCCTATAAGCTACAGTAAAAGTCTGCTTTGACACGTCTCAGAGATTTCACACAAGAGTCACTCCTGCAAATAACTTGACCTTTAATGCTAAAATGCGATATGCACTTTCTTTACAAATTTACTTTATAAATTCATACAGAGTAATTTCAGATGTTTATACATTTTAACAGCATCTCCGAAAACTTAGTCGTCTCCTTCCATCCCAGATCTCAGTCTGAACCACTTTGCTGTTTCCCAGCCGGGAAAGAAATGATCCCTCCATCTGCTGGATCTGCTTCAAGCCATTCGGCCAGCACCGGCCCCGCCCACTCACCGGCCCCGCCCACTCACCCACCCGCCCTGCCTCACCGGCCCCGCCCACTCACCCACCTTCCTGCTCTGCCCACACGTTCTCAAAGCAAAGCACAAGGGAGCAGAAGACAACAGGACAATTAAAAAAAATAAATAACATTTTAAAAGTTTGTTTTTAAAAGGAAAACTAAAATGCTGAAGGGGAAACAAAAGCACCCGTCACATACGTGCAACGGGAGATACCGATACACAACACACACGTGTAACATGGGAAACTAATTCCAGTAACACACATGTAACAGGAAACACCCACACCCATCACACACATTCACAGGAGACACTGATATCCGTCATACACGTGTAGCAGAACACAGTGCTGCTCATCACACATAACAGGGACACTAATACCCCTCATATGCACATAGCAAGAAACACCGATACCTGTTACACATGCATAACAGGACACACTGGTGCTCATCATATACGTGTAACAGGAGATTCTAATACCCACCACATGCGTGTACCAGATGTGTTTGGAGTCCCATTTCTAATCTCTTTTACAGAGGATTGTGCAGACAGGCTGTAGTAGTCCTGACCCAGAGCACTGGGTTAGAGGGGCTTCTGGAAAGAACATCAAACCAACTTGTATCTCAACTACCCTTCTTATTAATTTAGTCATACAAACTAATCAAAAAGTGAATCTGTTACTGTGAGTCAGGAACTGCATCATTGACAGCACTGCACTGAAAACACAGGTTTAATGGTTTGACCACATGCAGAACATTTTTGCTGGCCTTTCACTAAACATCATGGTCGTTCCATCATGCTACCCTTTCGTTTCCAACAGCCCCGTCCCGCCTGCATGACAGTCAGAAGGTCCTGCTACTTATCCAGATGTGGTGGAGTCTGTGCCAAAGAACAGGGTCAGCAGGTCCAGAGCTCATGCTGCTGTCTGAAGTACATACAACTCCACATTTAATGAACATTTAACAGTCCCAGATCAACTGAAACATCACCCATCTGAACTGAACACAGATCATAAAAACATCACCCATCTCAGAGCCACACTTACCAATCAATCAGAACGGCCAATGGCTCAAAACATCCTCAACAGTTCAGTGTTTTGTACAAGAGACGCTCAAAGGAACCTCAGTGGCATGACTGAAGATAGCTTGATTAAAGTGGAACACATTTGATCAAAGAAACAAACATCTGACCAACAAAGAAACAAACAAGAAGTGTTAACCTTCATGAACGGGATTAAATAAGATTTTTGCATTTTAGATGTCAGTGTGCCATGATCTGCTGCTATGATGCCCAGGACTCACAGATGTCACAGAGAAACATGAGAAGCTTGTCTGTTCCCTCAAGGTCAAACGTGCAGCTGATCAGGGCTGTTGCTACGCCAACCCTAGCAGTGTTGCCATTTTATTAGTGGATGCTCCTGCTCATTCATCGTGATGAAGTGTTTGGGTTAGTGTTTGGGTTAGTGTTACTGGCTCTAGGAGAGGACAAGGCTCCAACTTCACAAGATGAAAGTGACCGAAGTGCCTGCTGAGCTGTGGACCTGCTTGTTAAGGACACGGAGGAGGAAACGTCAATGTCACCGTCTTCTTAAACAAAACATTTACTACAACTCATAACTTACTACAACAGCCCTGTAGTTTATGCATAGTGTACAGCTACGTAGTCAAGTTTAAACAACTACTTTATGTTCCTGCAGTGAAAAGGCTCAGATAATAGATTGCGTGTGTGGTGTGTGTGCGGTGTGTGTGTGTGTGTGGTAGTCACAGTCACAGTGTCTTATATTCTGCTCAACATGATCTTTGAGTTGAGCTTCTTAAAAAATGATCTCATTTTGCAAAACCTGCACTTTTTCCGTTTACGGTTCCTGCCCCTCTTGTAGTAGACGCCATCACAGCTGCCCTCCTGCTCTTCGTCACCCACCCAGGGTACCCACGCTCCCCCGTTCAACTCCGGGTTGGCGCGAGGGTCGTCGGGCGGGTAGCGCACCGGCACGGCTGTGCGGTTGTAGTGCGCCAGCCGCGCCAACAGCTGTCCAACCACATCGGGCCTCTGCGCCGCCAGGTCACTGCGCTCACAAGGGTCTGCCGTGACGTTATAAAGCCACACGGACTTCGTCCCGCCCCCTGTCCCTCGTTCCAGGTTCCACCAGGCTCCAGGAAAGCTGCTCAGCACCTGCGGTGGAACCCAGTCCCCGTGGCCAGGATCACCCGTCAGGAGTTTCCAGTCTCCCACACGGATTGCTGCCTGCACGGCCGTATCCCATAGGCCCTGGCCGGCCCGCCAGGAGCCCAGGCCTCGACGATGCAGCGGGTCGATGTTGTGCAAGATCTCCTCCCTGGGAGACACGCCCCCCTCGCTCAGCACGGGCCAGATGTCGTAGCCGTCCAGCCCCCGGTCCTGGGACACGTCTCCGCCCGCCAGCCGCACCAGGGTGGGGTACCAATCCGTAATGTGCAGGAGAGCCCTGCTTATCCTCCGCCGGTGCCTCAACAACGGGCTGTGCACGAAGGCCACGCCCCTGACTCCGCCCTCCCAGTAAGTTCCCTTGCGACCCCGCAGGGGCCAGTTGCTGCCGCCAGTGAACGGCTGTGCGCCGTTGTCCGTGGAGAAGACGATGACGCTGTTGCGGTAGTAGCCGTACTTGCGGAGGGCGTAGGTGATGTTGCGCACGGCCTCATCCACCACCGACACCACCGCCGCATACCTCCTGCGGAGCACGTTGCCCATGCGCCGGTACGGGTGGATGTAGGACTTGGGCGGTTTGAGGGGCGTGTGCACCGCCTGCAGCGAGACGAAGACAAAGAGCGGCTGCTGATCCGGCCGGTGCGTAGCCAGGATCTTTCGCACCCTCTGGGTGTAGAGGTGGGTGGAGTACTTACCCCCCCTACCCCATGCCACAGACTCCCCATCGTGGAGGTCGTAGCCGCAGAGGGATTTCCCATCGCATGACCTGTAGGTGTAGTAATCCACGCTGCCCGTCAGGGAGCCGAAGTAGCTGTGGAAGCCGCGGCGGGTGGGCAGGCAGTGTCTGCGGTAGAAACCCAGGTGCCACTTCCCCACCATGTGGGTGGAGTATCCGGCCTCCTGCAGCCGCTGGGGCAGCGTCACCACCGCCCGCGGGAGGCAGCTGGGCTGCCGGGGCCTGATGATGGAGTGCTGGAGGCCAGTGTGAATCTGATACCTGCACACACGCACACACACGTGCACACACACACACACACACACACACACACACACACAGCACAGATAAATGCATGGTAAAGCCGTTAAAGCAGAGATTCTCTACAGAGATGTGTCTCACAGCTGTCCAATTTTACACAAAAAGATGAAATGTTATTTACTAAAATCAGAACACACAACGTGACTTCATTGTTAAAGCATAGCTTGGTCATTAGATTAACTACAAAGAATACCAGTGAATCTTAAAACATTTGTATTACAACATTCAGTCACAGGGAGATGACAGTGGGCAGTGGAAGCTCACTGGTTAAGGCACTTGACTAGTAATCAGAAGGTTGCTGGTTCAAATCCCACCTCTGCCAAGTTGCCACTGTTGGGCGCCTGAGCAAAGCCCTTAACCCTCAACTGCTCACCATGTATTCAGTCACAATTGTAAGTCGCTTTGGATAAAAGCGTTAGCGCAGCGTAAATGTAGGTGACTTGGGATTCATTCAGTTTAATGCATCATTCTTGGTTAAACCTGATCAGTTCCTTTGTTTCTTATGCTTACATAACAGACTTTATAAATCATTAAAGGATGAATCATTTAGACAGAGTTGTACGTTTGTTTTGTAAAGTCTCCTTACTCATTGAAAGTCTCATCGGTTTTAGAATGAAAAGCTGTACAGAGAAAAATGCGAACCGCTGTGTGAAACATCTTGCTGAAGAATATCGCAAATGCACACTTGTAGGCTATACAGTGGCGTTACACCATGCCTCTCACATTTAAGAAAAGTTCTGCGTTTGGTATAGTTACAATATAGATTATAAATTAAATGAGCAATAGTTAAAAACACTCGAGTCCCTGTTAAGTCTCCACACAACTCCACCAACAGTTTGCCCAGCAGTTCCAGTCGTTTCACATACGTGGACTTTCGTGTCTGTAGTGCCGTCAGTGATGCAGCGATGTCATTTCTATCCGACCGAACCACGTTACTTTATGGAACAACTTTGCATTCAATTAACTAAAATCATATATATTATTATTTTGAGGAATGAAAACTAAAAACTGTGGCGGTATACCTGCCCGTGATCAGCTGACTGCGTGACGGCGTGCACAGGGGTTGGACATAGTAATTCTCAAGGCGCACACCTTCCGCGGCGAGTTTGTCGAGCGTTGGTGTGCGGATGTCCGTGCTGTGGTACCCGATGTCGTTGAAACCCTGATCATCTGTCAGTATGAAGATAATATGCGGAGGCTGTCTGGGTTTAAAAGCGGATGCGGCTTTGAAGTGAAGCGATTCGCTCTCCACGTGGTTTGGTCTCATCCAATCCCAAGATGCGTAACCAAGTCGTAGCAGGCAGGCCACCGACAACGCGGCTAAAACATACATCGTCAAATGTTTTGGAAATTGTTTGTTAACGTCATCACAGATGCTATGTGGTTAAAGAGTTTGCGCGTGTTTCACCTTCTGGTTTTCAGCATTACTACTATTCAAAAAAATCCGCCACACGAGAAGAAAACAGCTCCGACTCCATTCTCACGTTTCTTTGTCGAGCTGAAATGTGCACTCTGCCTTCGTAAGCGTCTCTTATTCAACTCAAATACCTGAATCCAGATGGGCGGGGTTAAATTGTATCATTTGAGCAGCTCGCATCGATGCTCATTGGTGCTTTTTTCTTCGCTTTTTTCAGCCAATTAGAACCGTGAAGTCTTTTCGTTTCTCAGAGGCGCGTGCTGGGCCCACCCACAGAGCAGCAGCGGCCTCGCGGTCTGCCAACCGGGCATGTAGTCCGTTAATGGTACAGAAACGGAGCGCCCGCTTGAAAGATTTATGTTTTGGCTGGTTAACTGCAAGACCAAAGTTCAGTTCCTTTATAGAGAATATGCGCTGTCACAAATAAACTTTACAAACGTTCGGGCCCAGATCATAATGAGCAGGGATCAGCGACGACGAGCAAGAAAACTTCCTTCTTTGGCAGATTATTGACCAGTTGGTTATTTAAATTTAATTATTTAAACTATTGAGTTTATAAGGTTACCCATTATTTTAATATTCATATATTGACCAATGCTGTGTGCCTTTTCTGAAGAAGGAGGCGGGTTCATTCCCCACCTCAGCAAACCACTGAAAGCTGTACTGATAAGAGTCCTTGGGCAAGACTCCTAATACTTCTCTCCTATCTATGATAATGAAAACTGCAAGCCATGCTGGATACGAGAGTGTCTGCAAAAACAATGCAGTAATTGTAATTCTTGCAGTGAACACTTATCAGCCAACTTACAGCTGAAGTCATGTTAGGCACAGTTAATGTAAACTGCAACAATAGTCAAGTATGTAACAAATTCCAATGATATCCAGTTCACATCTTGACTTAATCCAGAAGCAAATAAAACTGACTCAACATCAGTTCTTCACATGGTGTTTGCAGTCTTTTGGACTACACACAGCTTACATACGTCAGGTTTTCTCAGATCAATTCTGCTTCATGATCTCAAGTTTCAGTACATCTCTCATCCCTCAGGAGAAGGTTAGCTGTAGTTTACCCAGCTCTGCAACCTCCTCAGGATCCCCAGTCAGCTGTTCTTTGACCAAAAATATGCCTGAAAACTTTCATTTTGTTTTTTGAACTTTCTGATATGAATTTGAGAAGAATTAATCTTATTTTGCTCTCGTTGTAACTTTTTGTTCTTCTGTGATTTATCGATTTTCAAGCAAACCAACAATACAATAAACACAATCAAAATCAGGACTGTGATTTCAGGATGGGCTCAAAATAACAAAGAAAACAAGCAGCTGTTTATTCTACCCTATTTTATATTTGTTATTCTGCTATCAGTAATCACTCATACGGCCTATTAATGAACCTATAGATCAATAACCATTCAAAACTACTCTTTAAAGCTGAACCCTCACAGCTGACGTGTGCTAACTCATAAGGTTCAATCATTACAGAGTCTTGAGGCTCATAACAAACCTGCAGGTAGCCAAAGCACTGGGTCAGAAACCCTACTAGGCTGTGTTTTGGCATGACTGCATGATGACTGTGGGTCAAGACACCACAGGGCAACAAGACAAGTGCAAACAGACTATTTAAAGGGCATCTGATTTGCTGAAGTGGCCAATCCTGTCTCCAGTGGATCACAGAAAGATGTGGCACTGAAATGTCACCTCCTCGTGTCCTCTTGCATCGCCCTCTAGTGGATGGTCTGCGAAAACACAACTTGCTGAGTAAGATCTGGAGAATTTGGAGGCCAAATGAACTCTTTGTCATGTTCCTCCATTCCTGAGCAAGTTTTTGCAGTTTGATGGGGTGTATTGTCCTGATTAAAGAGACCCCTTCAACTTTTGCAGGTTCTAATCACAGCGCACCAGGACTTGCTGCTGTTGGAGATGCTATGACCCAGGCCATTGTGAAAGTCACTCAGACCAGTCCATTTTTCCTGCTTTTAATACATCAACTTCAGTGCATGCAGTATATATACCGTGTTCTTAAATATTTTGCAAATACACTGCTAACTTTGGGAGGAGCTAGTGGTCTGCTCTAGGTTATAAGCGCTGGGTTGATCAGTGAGAGAACTGAAGTGTATTACATGCTGTGTGTCTGAATGTGGGCACAGTCCACATTAATAGAGCTTTGGGTGTGTTTTGCTGCTGTAACATATAAGAAACGTCACTCTTCCTCAGAAAGACGCCTGAGCCGCTCCTCTTCCTCAGAAAGGCTGCCAAGATGCTCCTATTCCTCAGTCCAGATTCTCTGCCTTCAGTTGTGGTGCTCTGTTTTCCTCTTGATTGGTTCCTTCTGTTTCCTGCCTGAGGTGCTCACATGTACCAAGAGCTCAGGAAGGAGCCACAGCTGGACTAGAGCTGAGCTTCAGATGTGATGATATAAAAATCCATTCCTTACTTTATTTTCTTTCAACAAAAGATTTTTTTAGCAGATGGAGATTTTTAACTTTGGTGGGCAGCAAGTTTTAATACTGCCCAGGAATTTGTGGAGAAAAACAGGATGTAAGTTTCATCGATTCATTTGTCTGATGAGCTGGAATACAGAACAAAAAGAAACTACAAAGTAGTTACAAAGTACTACAAAGTAGCTTCTACTACTTTGAAAAATCTGCTCTTACAGCACATTGTACATGCTGGGTATAACATACAAAGTAATTTAACAAACTGTATCGCCTATTTTGTTTTGTGTTTCTGGCTGTCTGTTGATCAGCACAACAGCAGTGAGCTCAGTGAATGCAGAAGCGCAATGATGCAAACAACGACATGATGATGCAATGATGCAAACAACGACATGATGATGCAATGATGCAAACAACGACACGATGATGCAATGATGCAAACAACAATGTGTTTTACGCATTCTGGCAAAAGCATGAAGACCAAACAAGCAAAAGTGAAACAACTTTCACATAAAGTATCTCCCCTGAATCAAGCACAGCCATGTTAAGACAGAAAGTCTCGTCCAAAGCTGAACCAACACATTTGTGTAACTTGTTCACTGCTTAACAGCTGAAGGCATTTTTTATTTGGTTCCATAAGATAAAAGGTACACTTCTATGTATTTAGGATTTTATCCATGTTGAGGCATGTCAACTACCATGACCCAGATTTGTGTACAGCGTTTACAGTTACCCTCATTTGTTTGAAATCTTGTCCATTTAGAATTGACATTAAAAATGATCACAACATTCTTAACAGCATCTTGCTATCCAAAAAACACATTTTATTTGTAAACATTTCTAGCAGTCATAAGTGTGTACACCATGTTTACTTCATGAATGTAAAGCACCTTGTGACCAAGAGAACAGCGGCATCTGCATTTTCTGATTAAAGTAACATGGAGAAGACCAACGTCATAGGCTCTTCCACAGCACTGCAGAACACCTCCAGTCCTCAGCGGCGCGTGGATCAGCTTTCCTGCTCTTGACAAAGGGCTCTTACACACAGCATCAGGACAGGACCCACCTAATGAGAATGAGATTCACAGCATCTGCTCTCATAATGGAGCACATCCATTACACATCTCCTGTTCCTGCTCTGCACTCCGGCTCTTAACACAGCACCACACAATATACACACATATGCCGAGTTTTTCAAAACCAGCAGAAAATTTCCATTGTCATAAATTTAAGAAAAATTCACATACATGTTCAGGTGAGTCTGTATATAGGCATGTAGAACACATCACTATTATGTAAATTGATTTAAATTATCCAAGATTAATTTAAGACAATTTGCTAGTGCCATCTGTAAATCTGCTTTGTGACAACAGTTGTTGTAAAGCATTATATAAATATATAAAAAGCGCTATATATCTGCATACTGGGAAATGGTTGAACACACGCACACGCCCAAATCCCTGCCTCCACGTTATCACATCCACATGTAGCTACAATTCATAATAAATAAATGAACAAATCCAGCACACATGCAGGCTCTCTCACTACATGATGGGGATTCTCTGTGTGTATCCAGAGCACCAATTTGTCCTGCCAATCCAGTTACTCTGATCCATGATGCCATCTTGAGGGCTGTCACAGTACTGCAGAAGAAGAGAAAAGCTGCTCCAAACAGTGGCTGTAAGTGGCAGATTCAGGAACGTAATCAACCAGGAAGCTGTTTGAGGGTTTTCCAGTGGCCCAGACAGAATGGTGAATTAATGGAATACACACCTCCATTTTCTCTTAAAGCCAAATGAATTACACAACTGGATTGCACTGCTCTGATTGCTTCAAATGCAGCATAATCAAATTAGGCTTAGAAACGTAGAAAAGGACACGTTCACTGTATTAGACCATGAACAGAGATGCAGTTCATTCATGATTTATTGTTAAACATTCCTGTTGGTCCTGAATTTCTCTTTCATTCCCCATTTGTTCAGTATGGGGCGTCAAAGTCTGGTCCAGCAGAGTCTGGTGACTGATGATTAGTGGTTATTTGGTACTTGATTGATTGTTGATTGATTGGCGATTGCTCCGTTCAGTTGGCACCTGACACCGATGTATCAGGTATGTTTAATATTAATATTTTAATATTAGTTAATATTAGTTATAATGTATCACTGTGGAGCCAAACCCTGGTGGTAGGCTTCGCCCAACACTGTTACACTGATGACACCCAACGAATTCTTTCCTTCCCACCTCCTGTCAATCAGATTTCCAGGCGAATCTCAGCATGCTTGACAGACAGTGATTCATAGACTGAAGCTGAACCCCAGAAAAACTGAGCTTCTGAACATCCCAGGAACACCAGTTCTTACCATTTCTTCCGGGAACTTTCTGGTATCACTGTCTGAAGCTGCTGGGCATAACTTTGGACAACCAGCTATCATTCACAACTCATGATTCAAATCTGACCTGGTCCTGCAGATTTCTCCTTTGTAACATATGAAGGATTCAACCTTTCGTTCACAGGAAGAAACCCAGGTGTTTGTGCATCTCAAAGCTCGACTACTGCAATTCGTTCCTTAATGTCCTCTACAGACCAACGGACCTTTACTGATACAGATCACAGCACGGTCAATGTGTGGTTCAAGAAAATATTTGGATGAGTCAAAATTTTCTACAGTTTTTCTAAGACAAAATGGATTATAGTGTTTGACAACATATGTAGACGAGAGCACATTAGTGAACAGTTCACCTCTGGGGCTTTAAAAGTTAAACAGCAAGTCTAAAATCTGGGTGTTCAATCTGGGTGTGACTGGATACATTTTTGAAGATGCATCTTTCAAATGCCTTAACCAGTGAGTTACCACTGCCCCTAAAAACAGCTTCTATCATATAAAAATATAGTCAGAATTAAGGGTCTGGTGTCCCATCAAGATTTGAAGAAAGGAACCCATGCTTTTATCTCCAGTAGGATGGACTGCTATAATGCTATTTTCACTGGACTTCCTAAAAAGACAGTTAAACAACTACAGCTCATTCAAAATGTAGAATTTTAACCACGACTAAGAGAATGGAGCATATTACCCCAGTTCTAAAGTCTTTACACTGGCTCCTGATTAGTTACATAAAAGAATTTAAAGTGCTGTTATAAGTTTATAAATCTCAGAATGGGTTCAGCCCAGAATAAATCTCAGACATGTTTAAAGAATATAAAACATGTGGATCCCTCAAATCCTTGGACTCGGGCCAGCTGGTCGAGTCCAGAGCACAAACTAGGCATGAAGCAGCATTTAGCCATTTTGCAGCATATAACTGGACTAAACTTCCAGCAGATCTTAGACTTGCCACAAAAATAGAAACTTTGAAATTGAGACTAAAAACATCTCTTGTGCTTCTCATTGAGATTTTATTTTACTTTATACTTTCTTTAATAACTTCTTTTATTCTAATTTCGCTTAATCTTTCACTTTATTTCTGTAAATGTTTTAAATTCTATAATTCTTTTCTTTTAAACTCTGGATAACAGCGTCTGTTAAATACCTAAAATGTAAATTTATGCCGGTAACAAAAGCAGCCCAATACAATTAAGTAACCAAATATCACATAAGTGTTCTCTCACTAACAGAAAAAGTATATAAACTATTTCAGAAATACACCACCATTCCTGGGTACATCAGTCATACAGAACCATAAAACAATAACAAAGGACAGTCTTCAAAACAAGCAAAGGGGAGAAAGTTCAAGTTTAGTCTAATACTTTTACACAGAAAATCAGAGGTTCCAATAGTACTAGAAGGAAGTGACAGCAGAATAATTTTATTCCTGGAGTCATTTATTGTAACACAGACAATTAATAATTACAACTGTACTTTATACACAGACAGGAAGACAGCATGGAGAGTTCAGCCCTTCAATCCGACTAATTTCTCAAGAGCTTTGGCCACCTGCTCTGCGTTCATGTTGTCCAGGGCGACGCTCTGCTCTTTACCAAACGCTGAAACAAAGATGCGTCAAATCAGTGCCTCGTTTCCACACTGGCACACACGAGGTAAGTGGATGTGTGCGCGCTTACCGTATCGGGCCCACAGCCTGGGCTGAACACCGGAGCACTCCCTGATCAGAAACGAGAACTCGGGGTTTGCCTTCTTTAATGTCACATAATGCTGTTCAACAAAATCCCTGAACAAAAATAAAAAACTCACATTTAGTCTTATTTTTATTTAGTGTGAACGGGTATCATATTTCCGCTACGTTGCCGTAACCTTTACAGAGTGCCTTCTCTGTGTAAACTGTAATGTATTAATGCAGCTAATCTATTTGGGAAAAGACATGACGTTACAGAGGTTAGTTAACTAGCTAACCGAGCTAATATGATCAGAAACCGAATTATAAACTGTACTGCAGCTATGCATGTCGGCAACTGAAAATGCATCTTGTTAGTTAGCAAGCTAACAAGAATTTTCTAACTGCATCAATCACTTCAGTCGTGTGTTGTGAAAGAAACCCAGCAGCACACCTGCTACTAACGATGGACATGCATTTAAAAATACCAGCTACCTAACGAGTTTAGACAATAAAGACAACCTAATCCAATCTTTCTTTTTTTACCTTGCTCCCTGACTAGCAGGTGATGTTTGACACATATGCAAACGGACTTCTCGAAGGTTTCGAGCAAGGTTAGATCCAACAGCTCTTACAACAGCAGCCGCCATGACGCCTGACCTTCCGACTTGATCCTCTTCTTCCTATGGAACGTAGTGAACGTCCACGCGCAGCCCTGCACTGCCACCTACTGGAGATATTAAAGAACTGCGTGTTTGCTTGATATTATTACGTTTAGAAATTTGGCAAAATGTCCTCACAGAAAGCGTTTGAAATTAATTGGCTCTTCAACATACATTAAGTATATTTATGTATTATTATATGTCCTATTCAGTTGAAGTACACTGTACCGAGTTAGACAAGTGTTTACTCAGTAATGTTGTATTATTATATGTCCTATTCAGTTGTAGTACACTATACTGATTTAAACAAGTGTTTACTCAGTAATGTTGTACTGTTTGTACTGCTGTTGTACGTAACCGACTGCTTACTTAATTTAATTGCTGCATGGTATTTGTGCTTCAGAATATATATAATGAAAATGAAGAAAACTAACTGAACCGTATGTTTCCGTTCCTTGGCGCTATAACAGCAGGTGGCGCTGTAGTTCACACTCAGTCTTCATGACTCTGAAGCAGAAGAAGAGCAGGCACTAGTCGCGTAGGTTCTCGGCTTGGTGAACTGTGGCCCGCTACTGTTTCTGTAAACTTTAAGTGAGACGATCTCAGTGGCACAATGCCTGAACGTGAATGTAAGTGTTGGCTAAACGGCATTATTTTATGTTATAGAAGGTGGCTAAGATGGGTTAGATTAAGATAAGTGTCTTAGCTACGTGTGGGCCGTGTTTACCTGTTTATGTGGCCTGCTACGATTCTATAGGCTTTACTTAAAACCACAAGGCCCGTGTACGTATGCACTTACATACTAAAGACTAACATACATGCATCGTGTGAACCGTTTTGAGTTTATTAGCTATAGCACCACGCAGTTAGTCGCAATAACCATCTCTAGTTATGATACCGTGGTGAACGTATATGATGAACTCACTGGTTAAGATGTTAAAGGATCAAGGTTAGATGTTGCGGATAGGGTTAGATTCGCTGGTTCCTACATCGCACGGTTCGGTGATGGAGTACCTTATCTATAAAACAAAACATGGCTTGTTTGCTCATTTTAGGGATAGAGTTTATCCCAAGTAAGGATTAGCTAGCGTCGTTGTTGAGAGCTGATGGAGAGTTTGGCTCGGAGTGTGTTGTGAAGTGATCATCAGGGATCTCGTGGGTTATGGAACTTTAAAGTGTATTCCAGACATGGAAAGTCACAGGATTTGATCTTTTTGAGCGAAGTTATGGATTTTTACATTTTAGCTGCCTTTCAACAAAATGTTATATTTCCATGCGTTTGCAGCTGAGCTGTACTCCAACCCGCTCGCCCCGGATGGCCACGAGGTGGACGATCACAGAGCCGCTCTGCAGTGAGTCTGAATTTTCTGCATCTAAATAACGGTTTCACGTTGCAAACGCTGAATATCGGTCTGTTTAATGAACTGCCTGCCATCGCTCAGCATGAGTGACCTTCACTGAAACGCTTCCATGCTCAAAGCTTACGGCCAGTGATTACATTCACTAGAATTTGAGAGTGAGAACCAGTTAGTCCCACTTGCTGTTATTCTGTGGTCTCATTGGCAAATCTTCGTGGTAAATGTGTTTTGTAACGTTTAGATCCAAGCTGACCAATGAAGACTTCAGGAAACTTCTGATGACCCCACGAGCGGCTCCTCCCTCAGCTCCGCCCTCAAAGTCCCGTCATCATGAGTAAGTAGGTGGGCAGTTCTGTCCAGGCAACGATTCTCTGTGATTGTTCACTGATTCTCTACACCACCACCCACTCTGACTGCTGCACTATTACTGGTCAACTGATTGCTTTTGTTTATGCATCCTAGTGACTGTTGCTCCTAAATTGCTGAAACATGACTTCCATTTGCACTAAAGAACTGTTTTTTGTGGTTTTACCTGAGCTCTGATTGGTTACTACATTGCTCTGATTCCTCAATTTTTCCCAGAATGCCACGGGAGTACAATGAGGATGAGGATCCTGCTGCTCGCAGAAGGAAGAAGAAAAGGTGAGTCTGTGGGTCTATCCCATGGGGGCGGGGGCGGGGGCTGTCCCGTGTGGTGTGGGGTGGGGCTAATTCGGGTGTCTCTGTTGTGCAGTTACTATGCGAAGCTTCGACAGCAGGAGCTCGAGCGCGAGCGTGAGCTTGCTGAGAAGTACCGTGACCGAGCGCGCGAGAGACGGGACGGCGTGAACAAGGACTACGAGGAGACAGAGCTGATCAGCACCACGGCCAATTACAGAGCAGTAGGACCCACGGCCGAGGCGTAAGGACACGCCCAAAGGCTGCACTGGTGGAGTGTATGTGTGTGTTTACTGGGGTCTCATGTGTTCTCTTCTGTTTCAGGGATAAATCAGCAGCAGAGAAGAGGCGACAGCTGATCCAGGAGTCCAAGTTCTTGGGTGGTGACATGGAACACACTCACTTGGTGAAGGGGTTGGATTTTGCCCTGTTGCAGAAGGCAAGTAGCATTGATGCTTCCACAGCACACTGTAACCACAGTTACAGAACAGTGTAACCTTCCACAGCAGGCTAACCATTCTTTTTATTTGTCTTGTTAAATCCCCACAAGTATGTAATATTGTTCTTATTTGTGGAACGTAGGGTACCATTCATTTTGATTTGCATTGGTAGATTATATCATGTGGATTAAGGATAGATTACAGCTAAACACTGGTAACTGTCCTCGACGGTACTGTCGCCCAATTATAAGGTGCTTTAACTTTTATCTTTCATTTTCCAGGTGAGAGCAGAGATCACCAGTAAGGAGAGGGAGGAGGAGGATATGATGGAGAAGGCTCAGAAAGAAGTGAAGTATGTATGAAAAACCATACTGCATCTGGCAGTGTGCCTGATCGGCAGCACGGGGCCGTGTGCCTGATTACGCAGACCTGGAAATGTGTTTGTGTTTTTAGGAAAGATGAAGACCCTGAGCAGAAGATTGAGTTTAAGACCCGTCTTGGTGAGTGTTATAAAAGCACTTAGCTGAGATGGGCTTTTATTTTTTAAAACACTTTCATTTTTAATAACTTGCTGTTATATTTTTACTGTAAAATAATTTCCCAGTGAAAGACCCCCCACTCCCAGGAGAGGCATTTACTTATGGGTTGTGTGTGTTTGTCTTCGTTGCGTAGGGAGGAACGTTTACCGGATCCTGTTCAAGGGGCGTCAGATGGAACGTAACGAGCTGTTCCTTCCGGGTCGCATGGCCTATGTGGTGGACCTGGAGGATGAGTACGCTGACACGGACATCCCCACCACTCTTATCCGCAGCAAGGCCGACTGCCCCACCATGGAGGTACCTGGACCTGCCTCGCCTCGGCGCACCAGCTCTCACAGAAGCTTCACAAGTGCAGTAACACAGACATGTCTCACATGGGATGTTCTGCACTCTCCTGCAGGCTCAGACGACCCTCACGACCAATGACATCGTGATCAGCAAGCTGACGCAGATCCTGTCCTACCTGAGGCAGGGCACACGCAATAAGAAGCTCAAGAGGAAGGACAAAGGTACCTGCCAGCCCAGATCAGTCTCCATGAATACTGTCTCCACGGCTACCATCTAATGCAGCTTCTGATTGTTCATTTCCTGTTTGTTGTGTTTCCAGGTAGACTGGATGAACGTAAAGCCCCAGAAGCTGACTTGAAGTGAGTTTCCATGGTACCATTCCTAAAGGCCATGCGTTCTGTCAGACTATGGCTGTTTACTTTTCCCTGTTGATGGAATAATCATATTTACTAGAGGTAGTTGTGTGTGTTCAGATGTTTCTCCTTTTAAGTTTCCTGTCTTTTGTGGTTATGTGACTTTGTTGTTTGATTTGAACGAAAGTGGTGCCTGACATCTAAAAATCTTTAACCCAGAATGAAGTGCTTGTGATCTTTGTGTCTTTCAGTATCTTTGATGATATCGGAGACTATATTCCGTCCTCATCCAAACCCACGAGGGACAAAGACAAGGACAGATACAGAGAGAAGGAGCGTGAGGAGCGCTTCAGAGAGAAGGAGCACGAGCAGGATAAGGACAGGGATGAAGAGAAAAAACACCACAGCTACTTCGAGAAGCCTCACGCTGATGAGGAGGTGAGGTAGTGGGGTGGAGAGAGAAGCCTCACGCTGATGAGGAGGTGAGGTAGTGGGGTGGAGAGAGAAGCCTCACGCTGATGAGGAGGTGAGGTAG
>JAOXYF010000003.1:25197236-25209059 GCA_028565775.1 Sternarchorhynchus goeldii
GTTGAGTGTACTATATGTAAGATGGATGTATAGTTGAGTGTACTATATGTAAGATGGATGTATAGTTGAGTGTACTACATGTAAGATGGATGTATAGTTGAGTATACTATATGTAAGATGGATGTATAGTTGAGTATACTATATGTAAGATGGATGTATAGTTGAGTGTACTATATGTATGATGGGTGTATAGTTGAGTATACTATATATAAGATGGATGTATAGTAGATGTGAGATGGATGTATAGGTGTGGAGAGTAGGCCTGCACACGTCTTGGACAAAGGTATGTTGTTGAGTCTAATACTGAGTGATTACAGATATTTCATGTAAATTCCTCACACTTTTGTGCCCTGCTTACTCTTTAAGATGAATTATGAACCCAGTGAAACAACCGCTTTTTATGCCTTTTTCATTTCTCAGTCCTCCTTTCGAAAATTTATTCAGCTGTTTTGTAATTCAAATGTCTAATGAATAAAAATGAGATGAGATAATGGGACCTCAAAAGCACTTGGAACAGATGAAACATTTAAACATTCTCCCAGCGGCTTGTTCATGTGCTGGAAGATCCACACTACCACACCTCTGCAGAAATAAACAGACTAACCCTATTCAATGGCAATGTATTCATGAATACCCTACTTAGACTAACTGCCCTTCATCAACAAGTATGAGCATACAGACATTCATGATTGGCTAGTGCTGTGGTGATTGACAGTGTAGTGCCGCCCCTCATACCCAGACAGTAGGACCAATTTGCTCTTTTGAACTGCCAAGCATGATGGCTGATGCATCATCAGGGTTCACACCAGACCTGAAGTTTTCTCCTGTGGTGTTCCTCTTCATCCTGCAGTGTTGTGAGGTGCCATTGTGCATTCTGCTTCTCTGAGTGACTCATTTCCAGGACAAAATTGTCTAAACATCTACATATCTATTGCTACCAGTGTGTGAAAACTGCAGATGATGAAACTCTTGATGAAAATCTACTGAAAAAGTCAAATGTTTTCTCCCTTTTTCTTCCCTCTCTCTCTCCCCCTCTCTTTCTTACACAAGTTAGGTCTCACTACAATTATAAACATTACCCAATGTGTCTCCCTGTCTGTGGGACTAATGGTGACAATTCACAGCAAGTTGCAATGGATGAAAAAGAATCAGCTTGCAGTGTCTGACCTTTATTCTTACTGACAACAACCCTGCAACACAAGAGCACTGAGACAGAGTGTGTGTCTATGTGTGTGTGAGAGAAAGAGAGAGAGAGAAAGTTTGTATGTGTGTGTGTGTGTGAGAGAGAGAGAGAGAGAGAGCTTACAAAACACTTTATGCAACCATTAAATCATAAAGGGGTTATTTAACTGTTCCAAGAGCAGTTTAAAACTCCAAATGAAAAGGTTTACCAATTAAATCTGTTAGGCAAATTCATGTCTTACAGGAATTTCAGCTAAGGCCTTGAACAAATTAAAAAAGTGAATATCTCACCTATCAGTGTCCAACCAGTAAGATTTACAAATGGCAGATTGTCAGCAAATATTAATAAAATGTCTAGATAATATTAATAAAATGCTAATATTATGCATGGAAGATTACCCTAACCCTAACCCAAAATAACATAGATGAGGTGGCCAATAATATTTGGATTTATTTAGTTAAATAAACCCTGTGTCTAGCACTGTCACAGCTAGCTAATAAGTTAAAACTAGGAGTAATTCAGTGTTAAAGTGAGAATAACTCTGTTATAGTGGCGGTGACTCTGTGTTATAGATGGAGTAACTCTGTTATAGTGGGTGTATCTCTGTGTTATACTGTGAGTAATTGTGTTATAGTGAGTGTATCTCTTGTGTTATACTGGGAGTAACTCTGTGTTATAGTGGAGGTGACTCTGTGTTATAGTGGGAGTAACTCTCCCACTATATACTGGGTGAATTTTGTCTGAGCACAGCATCCATGAGGCTGGAATTCCTCTCAACTATGTCTTCTGATGTCATAAATGAGAAGTGATATCATAACTGAGATGTGATGTCATAGAAGGAATCTGGGATGCATAGTCTGCAATAATTACAGTATCAGAGTATGCTACAAGTTCTGTACTGTGTGGAGAAACTCTGCATGAATAAAGTGAATCAGCAGACTGACTGTTCAGTGTGCATGTGTCATGGACAAATACCCTAACCCCAACCCCAACACCCTAACCCTAAACCCCCAACAGGTTGTATGGCTTTTAGTCTTTCCAACACTTTCTATTGTCTTTAGGTGTTTCTTTTTAATAATCTTGTATATTTATACCCCATGTTGTTTGTCAGTTATTGTTTGTCAAATGTAAAGCTCCATCCTTGGTTCTGGTTCCTGTTCCTGTCTTCCACATCTCTGCTCCCACAAGGATGTTAACATTTCAATCTTCCATGAGCACCAATGCCTCTCACTCAAGTCTCTGAACCTTTGGACCAGACCAACCCACCAGACCAAACCAACCCACTAGAACAGACTGATCCACCAGACCATACCGACCCACTAGAATAGACTGATTCACAAGAACAGACTGATCCACTAGAACAGGCCGATGCTCTACACCGATCCTCTTGTTCCAGTTTAATTTTTCTTTCACTTTTGTCCAGCTGGTGTCCATTGTTGCTTTGTTGTGTTTGGTTTGAAATAAAGCTTCCTCAAGCACTCGCATCCTGCCTTGCTCTCTTCAGATGTTTGTGTTCGCAGTGGATTTGATTCAGTTCTGTGTAAATTTCAGCTCAGGCAGAACTGAGTGTGGGTCCTTCTGGACAGCTCCTCCCTATGCTTGCTCAAGTGAGTCATTCTTGCTCAAGTGACAACCTATGTAATTTCCTCTAGTTTAACCTGTGTCATTTCCTCTAGTTTAACCTGTCATTTCCTCTAATTTAACCTGTCATTTTCTCTATTTAGTTTAACCTGTGTCATTATCTCTAATTTAACCTGTCATTTCCTCTAGTTTAACCTATGTACTTTCCTTTAATTTAACCTATATATTTTCCTAATACTCAACTATTTCCTGTTTTCCTACACCCAAACCCTAACCCCAACACCCTAACCCTAACCCTAACACACACAGGGTAACTTACACAGGGTCATCACGCACACACAGAGTAACTTACTCAGGGTCATCACGCATACATTTGAAGTTTCAAGTTTCACATGAGCTCTTTCTTCTAATTATAATACATTATGGACAAGTAAAAAGTAATTTTATAATTTCATGTCCCTTTAGTGACTTCAATTACAATCCCATTTCAATTGTTTAAATATGCACTTACTGGACCTGCAGGGAAACGTCCTGAACAGGTGATCACGACCTACAGACATCTGGGTCAAAGCCACAATTACTAGGGCACTTTGGTTAATCATTCTTAGACTGGATAACTGTTTGGTGTGGCACATGTGTGGAGGCACAGTTCACTTACTTTTACTGTATAGCAGGTTTCATGGTCAGAGAATTACCTGAAATAGAGGTCTGTTAGAAGAGCTTGCTATGATTTGAGTTCCTTTTTATTCAGTGTTATCTGTTAAAATTACTTAGTAATTAAAATTAAAGAACTACAGAGGGGATTTTTTTTATTTAAAAGCTTTCAGCAATATGAAATATACTGAAATAAAACTTGGGTTTCACCACACTGAAGATATAAACCCTAGTTACTTACTGACAATACTGGTTATAATATGCTAGTAGTCATGTATTCAAATACATTTTTAGTTTACAGCTTTTCTCAATTGCTAAAACACTAAGACCCATTGGCTGAAGAAAGTTCTCAGTTGCCTAAACTCATTTAGCTAATTGTTCAGTCTGTTGTCAATACCTTAAACCATTTCAACCATTTGTGACGACTTAAAGGCCTTAACATGAGCGTTGTCACCCTTCATTAGTCATCAGAGATAAAGAGAACCTAACCAGATCCAATATATGAATGAAAACATAAAAGTACTGTAAGGGAATTTAATGATTCATGATCCATGTTACATTCTGAATTAAATGTCTCTCTCTAGGTAAACTAGTTGCCGGTCGGGCTGAACCCAATCCTACTGGGGTCTAACTATCTTTTAACTGTCCTTCAGCAGATACACAACACCCTGTGTCTTGTGAATTTGTTCTCCAGGATCCTGTAATGAGGCATACTGAGGGCTGAGCTAATTTGGTGTGAACCCTGAAGGTACTCAGTGTCAGTCGGACTGAACAGAGGCTAAAAACCTAACAAGTACCACTGCCATAAGTACTAACAAGTACCACTGTCATAAGTACTAACAAATACCACTGTAATAAGTACTAACAAGTACCACTGTCATAAGTACTAACAAATACCACTGCCATAGCACTTGTTTGGTTTACGCTGTATATTATATACAATGGTGTGTAGCCTCTAACTGGAACAGTGTAGCGCTTAACAGACATAAACATCCATAATAACTAGATAACTGCACACTGTCAGTGTATGTGATATGTTCATGTAGGCTTTATGCTTCTGTCCAGCAGAAAGTTTGTGACACTTTTATTAGTAAATAGATCAGAGGTAGACAGATTCTCAGTGACAAAACCAACAACAACAACACACACACACAAACAGAAACATGCAGAGAGAGAGAACGAGGGCCTCTTATATTTTCATGTAAAAATAACCTGCTGTTGATGGTATGTCATGCCATACAACTCTGAGGTAAACACAAGCTCTGAGGTAAACATTGTTCTGTGGTAAACACTGTTCTGAGGTAAACATGGTTCTGAGGTAAACACTATTCTGAGGTAAATGCAGCTCTGTGGTAAATATTGTTCTGAGGTAAACGCAGCTCTGTAGTAAATATTGTTCTGAGGTAAACACTATTCTGAGGTAAACGCAGCTCTGTGGTAAATATTGTTCTGAGGTAAACACTGGACAACATGCTAACTGTATGGAGCTTTGTTGTTTAGGTCTTTCATGCTCCTTGGACCAGTTTTGTCTACATCGCTCCAGTCAGGACTACTGGTAAATGAAAATACTGCTTAGACTATAAAGTATGAGGTTTATATGACTGCACTGTAGAAAATAATGTACTTATATGTTTATACAAACCTGGGTATTTTATTTTAATATTGGTTTGTTTTGATAAATTGTTGATTCAGCACTTTATCTTGTGTTTGAAGGAGTGTCCCTGTACAGAGCAACCACGAAACCTGCCTGCCTTCCTGAGCCCAGTTTAACACATTGTCAGGTGTGTTTGTTTTGTGTCATACAAATAAAGACACATACTCCACCAAGGAACCACACCTCACTGCAGTTTTCCCTGTTCAAACACACCCAATTCCAGCCAGGTAAAGGCCAAATGAATAATGGTCAGTCTGTGACCTGCACTGTTTTCACTATTCCAGCAGACATTCTATTCTGTTCAGTCTCTGTAGTAGCTCCTGTGTTAATGTCTAATAAAATTCCTACTTTTGCTTTGCATTATAAGTGTTGTAGCTTAGACACTGTAACATTAATAATAGAGACACAGGCGAGACTTTGTAATATTAGTGTTGTAGCTTAGACACTGTAACATTAATAATAGAGACACAGGCGAGACTTTGTAATATAAGTGTTGTAGCTTAGACACTGTAACATTAATAATAGAGACACAGGTGAGACTTCCAGGTCCCAGATGCATTCCACCCTTTCAAGACATTTTACTTACATTTCCTGCTGCGCTGCAGATTGAGAAAACTAGATGTCTAATGAAGCACAGTATGGGACTGCTAAGTCTAATTATCCAGCACAAATTAATACTATGAGTCCTGATCATGTGTTGCAAGTCAAATGTGATAACGTAATATTTTGTTTAGAACAAATGTATGTATGTGTATTATTATTATTATTATTATTATTATTATTATTAGTTGTTGTTGTATTATTATTTTACAACTTTTAATATATTTAACTTGAAAATGATTAACCTTTGGTGTGATAATATGTATAACATCCATAATAACTAGATAACAGCACACTGTCAGTGTATGTGATATTGTGAACTTTTCATGTAGGCTTTATGCTTCTGTCCATCAGAAAGTTTGTGACACTTTTATTAGTAAATAGATCAGAGGTAGACAGATTCTCAGTTTTGTATAATATTTAAAAGTAAAAAAACGAAGAAAGGAATCTAAATGACGACAATATTAACCATATCAACCTGTTAATCCCTCCATTGGAAACAACTTTCTGGATAGTGCCATTCAGTGTAACTAAAGGGATCCATACAACTGTTTGAAATATGTAATCTGACAAAACATAGACGTATGCGCATATAACCTGTTACTTTTACAATACATCTTAACACTTTTACTGAGCGCTATCTATTATAAGACTTTATTCCAACGGTTGACTTATATACGGAAAGAGCCCAATTATTGTTGAACACCCCTGTTCAATTTTGTGGTTCGCTCCACCTAGCGGAAGTGTCCGCATTGGAACGCAGTTTGTGATTCAGAGTCAAAGTTGGTGATACCTGACAGGGTTAGTAGTGGGGTTGAGCGAAAACTACACGTCGAGATGAGGCGAAAAGAGAAGAGATTACTGCAGTTTGCTGGGTTGCTTATCGTGGCTCTGCTATTTCTACCTAATGTTGGATTGTGGTCCCTTTATCGAGACCGAATGTTTGAAAACTCGCCCGAAATAGTAGAGGGACACGACGGTTTTGCACAGATACAGGTGAGTTTTCTACCTGTCTGTACGCGCTAAACTCCACCAGCCGCGCCTGGACTCCATCCGTGTGCTGAACACCAGCTCGTGCATGGCGTACCACCGCGGGCAGCGTCCCAGACATACCAACACCGCCTGCGTGTCCGCGGGATTTCAATGCTAAGGCTAGCGCTGCGGCACAGTTTACTTGGGATTTTCCATGTTCGTTGTTTTGGCTGTAAGTTAATGTCGGAGTAGGGCAAAGTTTACAGGACGCAGAGCGTGAGGTTTTAGCGGAATAGCGAGTTGAACATGATCAGTTTACACCACTGCGCTCGTGCGGGGTGTCACGGAAGTATTACGTATTTACGCCGGGCGCGAGTTCGCGTCTTCAAAGTGTACTTGGTAAATGTTATCCGCGCGCTGTCATTAGTCGACTCAACACACACACACGCGCACACACACACAGCCACGTCGCATTGTCCTGTTTGAGAAACTCTGAGACTTAACATGCCATTAGCATTTACTTCTATTTCATGTACGGGTTTCACATTCTAAACAATACAAGTTAAGACATTTGTAAAGTTCAGTTCATGTAGAAATCTGTTATGTCAACCCATCTGTCAGGAACAGACGTTTCAAACCCAAGGGCTTTCTTTCTTAAATTGAATCCCTCAAGAGGCTAATTATACAAATAATTACTGCAAGCACCTTTTGTCTTATTCTCTGGTATTCTTGGTGCTTTAAAACTAAATGATTGTACACTTATTTGATATTTACTATAACATTAAAACATACGACAATGCTCTTAACTCGACGAATAACTCTTATCACACAGGTGACATCACAGCACAAATGCTGTTTATGTAATGCACCATATGGTTCGATCGTTTTAGATTGGATGTATTTGGGGGGTGGGGTTACTTTAGAGTTTTTGGACCCAGACCCCACTGAGCAAGACGTGTAATAAACTCTTCTAATGTTTCTCTTCTAACATCAGAACTGTCACTATATACGACAAGCACATTTTGGAAATCACGAGCTAAATGTTATAACATGAAGTTTGAGAGACTAGCAACAACAAAATAGTCACTAGTGTAATACCGCTGCTGAGCAATGGGTGGCGCTTCAATAGAAAATCTTTGTGACGATTGCACAGTGCAACACATTCTGCTGAATGCTGTATACACATGTGAACAGTTTGCTAGCAGACGTCCTGCTGGATAAAAAAATTCTGTTACAGCCAGTAGCACTAAAATGAACTGGGTGGAGTGGGGTAGGAGTTACTTCAGTCCCAGACACAGGTTGCAAATAGAGACACCAAACCATCACTGAAAAACTACCACCACTTGTAAGCATTTGATGTTCTCCTTCCATCAGTTCACTGTCACCCTTCAGTGCCTCTGTGTGTTTACACTGGAACACACAGTCTTATGAGCCTCACGCACTGCACAAAAGAAAATAGTTCAGCAAGAAAAGTCTCCTTGATAAATGGAGTTTTGAGTCTGTAATAACGCGAGTACTGAGTCTGTAATAACGCGAGTACTGAGGGACTCCCACCTCTTCTTGAACTCCTCCTGTGTCAAGGTAATAACAAATGTTCCTCCTGTTCTCTAGATAGTTAGTGCAACCAAACTACTTTCTGTGTAGTGTAATATAATGTAATATTATGTCAGCCTACACACTGCCCTTGGGCAACAAAAAACTCATGCAGTGTATATCTGTGGTATCTGTATTATCTTGTTCTATGTCAAATTTAGCCAGAATAGCCTGAATTCAGAAAAATCTGAATCTGTCATGGCCTGTGTATCTGTATTATCTCTACTGCTGACACTGATTCAGTGTCAGACAAAACAGCGCTTACGAGGACCAGCTAGAGGTGCAGAACACACTGCTCTGAGAACAGGTGATGGCGGTCACTACTGTCCTCCAGGGACCCAACAGCATCCAAGACCTGACAGTCAGGTGTCTGTGTCCCCGTCGGTGTGACCTAGCCAATAATCTCCAAGACACAATGTCAGTCATGGTCTTTAGTATATTCATATGTAATTCATATGTCACTGTATGGTGATGTAATTAAACACACAAAGCAGACACATATCACGACTCTTCTGTGCTGCATCCAGGTGGAGGAATGATCTTCCACTGGCTGGTCCGTTCAGCTGAGTCACTTGCTGCCTTCAAACTGAAGACCCACCTCTTCACTGAGTCACAATGCACTTAAACATGCACTTAAAAAAACAACAACTTTAGTGTGTTTTCCACATCCTCCAGGGTTTCAGGCTGGCGCTGATCTGTCGATGCTCAAATTTATTTGATAGACGCTGAAAAGCAATTCTGCACGTCCCTCTCGACAAGGACATCTAACAAATGCTGTAAATAAAAAATTAACAAGTGAAATGCTTTTTCCAGTCATTTCATATTCCAGAATTAGAATTAAAGAAAGAATGTTACCCGTCCTCTCCCTGTTTCATGATCCTCAGCTCATGGCTGGGTTTTTCGCCACTTCTGATAGATCTGCTCATTTCCCGCTGGAAGCCAAAGTCTGTCAGGTCCTAAAAACCAGTACTTTATGCAGGACAGATATTGATGTCCTCAAACTCATCTTACTCTTCATGTGCTTTAGCTCCAGATACGTGTTCATATTGAACAGTCGTGTATCTTATTCTGTATGGTGTTCTATAGCCCAGTGCTCCAGCAGCCTCAGACAGATGCCGCGATCCGCACCTCAATGTTGCCGGTGGAAACACAGACCCCTATAACAGCTTCTGTCACACGTTGCTTTAATACCTGTTTGTGTTGGGGAAACTATAATCCAGTATCCGTGTTCCTCCCGTTCCAGAGGCTGCTGGTAGAAGTGTGTGTACGTGTGCGCTTTATGGAGGATTCAAACCAAATGAGAGACTGATATTAGAAACAGAAGTTAGACTTCTGATTACTAAAGGGCACCAGCTGTCTGCATGTCCCTGACCTCAGCTGTCTGCATGTTCCCTTAGTTTACAGTTCAGTTCACTTTTTACTCCACACCCACATCCACCTTCAGTGGGAATTCAGATCAGTTATAAAACAGTACAAGCTGGAGCTCTGGTAGTGTAAGCACAATATTGCCATATGTAATTTAATGTAAGATTAAAGAGGGGAAAACCTGCAGAGGGTGGAGGTTAGAAAATGAGGTTGTTTGTGAAAATCCCTCCAGCCATAGGCTTTCAGATGCAAATCTGCTCTCGCACTCTCGGAATGTTTATTTGTAGAATGTTTTATTAGACTGATGTATATATTTCTTTACACCAGTCAGCCGCCCTCGAGTTCGGTGCACATCGGGGAGATGTAGTGTTTTGGGGGTGTGGGTGGGGTCGCAGGTGGGTAGGGGGGTGGGGGGGTGGTTGGGTGTGTTTGTAGCTTCATACAGTGAGGTTGATCTCACCTTGTCATCAGTTGTTGGATTATGCAATCAGTGGGACGTTTGCTTTCTTCATCAAACAGCTGATTCTCACTGATGTTTTGCAGTTGATGATTTTGTGCAGCTGTTATGGTGTCATCCTCTACCCTGCTTGCTCTGTACTTTCTCACTTTCTTCTCTTGATGATTCAGTGTGCGTGAGCAGCTTGACTCCTGATGATTCAGTGTGCGTGAGCAGCTTGACTCCGTGGGCTCCAGGACTGTAGCCCCCTGAAAAAGGCAGTTCACATTTTGGCAGCTGCCTGACATCTGAACACAGGAGAGTCAGCAGGATGTGGAGCAGTAAGAGCCTCTCCTAAAAACCTGAAGGTTCAGGACACAGTTTCCAGCACCCCTGAGCCCAGTTTTCCTTTTTTCCACCGTTGTCCTGGAATTCAGGACTCGGAAGTACTTAAGGCAATCAACAGGTTGAACCATTTGGTTGTACAGCTTGAGTAGAACTAATTGGTGAAGCCCTCCGGTGTTGAGCCATCCCATCCAAACGGTTCTGCAACTCTGAACGCAGTTACTTGTCCATGCTGGGAAACCCCACCTGAGTGCGGTTTATAAGTGTTTCTTGAGCGTGGTAATGAGTCTGGAGTGTCTCCTGTCCGTATTTAAAGGCTTTTGGCCCTTAGTTGAACTGAGCGTTGAGGAACAGGGCTCTGTAATTGTTCAGAGGGGATCAGGGCTCTGTAATTGTTCAGTGGGGATCAGGGCTCTGTAACTGAACAGTAACTGAACAGAGGCTGCTGATATTCATGTAGAGACGTAGAATAAAACCACAGTCATTGCCAGAAAGAGCAGAGCTCGGAGCATCGGAGTGTTTAAATGGATGGAGTTGTTTAACAGGGCTGTTTAAAGTTAATGAATCAGTCAGCCAGGCACTTCCCTCCTTTGCTTATGCTTTTAACCTGATTTAAACTTGAATACCAATTCATCGCTTTTTCATGGAAAAATACACTCAGCATTTAAGAGTTCAGAGCAGTGGTATATCTTTCACATGCACCAAAAAGTTATGAATGTCTACTTTCAATATTTCACATGGACGCAGGATAAAGAGGCATTCAAGAATAAACTAAATACACTTCGACAAACTTAAGCATCAAACATGACCTTTAAAGTGTCCAAATCTATCTTTAAATATTTGAGGACAAATGTCACAAATTAGGAAGCAGGGAAAAATGTGAGATTTTGAATATCACATACCATCTTGGAGATTTCAATTATTTCATTGCACCTGTAGATTATAGCAGGGTGGTTGGAGAACTACACAAACTTGGCTCCACATGAGAATCCTAAACAGAGAGGAAGCTTTTAAACTTGTAGACAAGCAAGGAGTAGGCATAGATTAGCTTTTTTGAAATAATAAATAGGATTGCAGTAATAATTCTGAGAATGTTTTATTGATTTCATTGTTTCTTTTAAAGAACATTTTTATATAATCAGGTTGAATTAAAATGTTTAGTTATGATTTTTCTTCTTGACAGAAGCCCACATGGGTGCAAAGGCATCAGTGGGACCTACAGCCGAATGATGTTTCTCTGAACTTGTCTTTGACTTGCACTCAGACTAAAGCCCATTTATAATTCAGCCCTCCACTTTAGAGGAGGAATCGTGCTGCAGACAGGCTGGTGAAGAAAGGGTTTGTGCTCTATACATGTCTGACTACACCGTGTGTGTGTGTGTGTGTGTGTGTGTGTGTGTGTGTGTGTGTGTGTGTGTGTGTGTGTGTGTGTGTGTGTGT
>JAOXYF010000003.1:25209159-25226527 GCA_028565775.1 Sternarchorhynchus goeldii
TTCTGTATCACACACGGTACCAGCTGTGTTCGGTTTCTGTATCACACACGGTACCAGCTGTGTTCGGTTTCTGTATCACACACGGTACCAGCTGTGTTCGGTTTCTGTATCACACACGGTACCAGCTGTGTTCGGTTTCTGTATCTCCCACGGTACCAGCTGTGTTCGGTTTCTGTATCTCCCACGGTACCAGCTGTGTTCGGTTCTGTATCTCCCACGGTACCAGCTGTGTTCGGTTCTGCATCTCCCACGGTACCAGCTGTGTTCGGTTCTGCATCTCCCATGGTACCAGCTGTGTTCGGTTCTGCATCTCACAGTTTCACATTTGATTTGTAATTTATTTGTTTTTTGTCACTCCATGGTCTCATTTATATTATGCAGACTGATCTCAGTTATTGTTCATCCATTTCTGAGTGGATGTTTCCTTTAATCTCTTGGTTGGGGGGTTAAATGTGTGCTCTGGAGGCTCTTGTTTCCTGGGTGTTTCTCTGTTGTTTTTATGTGTGAATTAATGTTTGTAGGCATCGTAGATGGAACTGTGGTGTAAACTGAGCCATCAGCACTGAGGTTTCTGTACCAGCCCAGCAGGAGCCAAAGAGTTTGATGTCACGTTGTGTGTGTGCACTCCTCCTCACTTTGTGCGACTCTTCTGTGGGCTAACATTAGCCGTGCGTGCGTACATGTGACTGCCCCATCCTGTGCAACTAGTGTGCTGTGTGTGACCCTCTGCCCTCCTGCCCCCCTCAGAGCACCTGAAGGCCTCTCTGGAGGACTACATGGTTCGAATCCCCAAAGTGCGCATCCTTCGCACCAGGAAGCGGGAGGGCCTGATCCGTACCAGGCTGCTGGGGGCGGCCGCGGCCAGGGGCGAGGTCATCACCTTCCTGGACTCTCACTGTGAGGCCAATGTGAACTGGCTGCCCCCCCTTTTGGGTGAGACTTGCGCACAGAATGTTCATGCCTCACTTTGTCTCACTGCCTCACTGCTGTAGCTCATTTTAGTGTGTTTTGAATGGTCCTGCTTTGCCTCTTTCAGATCGTATAGCCCAGAACAGGAAGACGATTGTGTGCCCAATGATCGATGTGATTGATCATGACAACTTTGGCTACGAGACCCAGGCTGGTGATGCCATGCGAGGTGCCTTCGACTGGGAGATGTACTACAAGCGTATCCCTATCCCTGCCCCGCTGCAGAAGGACGACCCCAGCGACCCGTTCGAGTGAGCGCCGCCAGGTCACCCAGACCGGTTCAGTTTAGCTCCTTTTACTGTCCCCGAGAGGAAATGTGCTTTACAGCCTGGAACACCAAACGTACAGCACAAAAGGAAACACAATATTACTCACATTAGCAAAACACAATAAAACAGTTGCTAAGGCGCAAACTCTGCTGTGGGAGGAGTTTGTAGAGGCCATGGAGAACAACTATCGACTGGTGCCGAGAAGGTTCTGGCAAACCGTCAGGTGACGGTTTGGAGTAGTTGGAAAACTCCTTGGTGGCTGGGCACCGGGGGTGGAAGAGGTCCACACAGAGTACATCAAGGCTCTGGATGTTGTAGAGCTTGCCTGGCTGGCACATCTCTACAAAAGAATAGAATCTTTGTCATTGTGTAAAAATGTGTAATTCTGTTATTCTGTTGGAGCAGTCCTCCAGGTGCCAAAATCCCTCAATAAGAAATTATACAATGTAACATACAATATAATATACAATACACAATATAATACAATAAATGTGTTGTGTATGACTTTAGTATCCTGAAATGCCTTCCTGAAGGCAGGGGGAAAAGAGGTAGTGTACAGGATGTGTCCTGTACATAATGATGCTCTTGACCCTCTCACCAGAAGCTCAACAGCAGCTATTGTGGATGATACGATCCTGCTGGCATCATCAGCCCAGGACCAGCTTTCACTGTCCAGTTTGTAGCAGAGTGTGAAGTGGCTGGGATAAAAATCGGCACTTAGCAAAATCAGGACGGTCGGAAATGAATTCTTTCCCCAAGTGGAGGTGTTCAAATATCTCGGGATCTTATTCATGAGTGAGGGAAGGACGGAGCGAGAGGTCGACAGGCAGACTGGTGCAGCGTCTGCAGTGTGGTAGATCCTGTACCGGTCCGTTATGATGATGAGGGAGCAGAGCCAAAAGCCAACGCTCTCAATGTACCAGTTAATCTACATTCTAACCCTCACCTGTGGTCATGAGTTCTGGGTAGAGACCGAAGGAACAAGATTCTGGATAGAAGTGGCTGAAATGAGCTTTAATCCGCAGGGTGGACGGACTCTCCCTTAGAGACAGGCTGAGTAGTCCAGCAATCCAGGAAAGAGCCACTGCTCCTCTGCATTGGTTTGGCTATCTGGTCCGGAGGACCCTGGATTCCTCCCTAGGGAGGTGCTCCAGGTATGTCCAATGGGGAGGAGACCCCGGGGAAGACCCAGGGCACGTTGGAGGAATTACATCTCTTGACTGTCCTGGGAACACCTCGGTGTCCTTCTGGAGGAGGTGGTGGGGGAGAGGGAGGCCTGGGACTCTTTTGATTAGGCTGCTGCTCCTGTGAGCCAGACCTGGATAATATGGATATATGGATACATGGATAGATCTATTACTTTTAACCAAGTAATAAGGAGATGAAAATCAAGGTTAAGTAGATGGTCTGCAAAACTCATCATCAATCTCACCTTCTAAGTAATATGACACACATTTAACGGAGCTTTAACATTACTAAAATTGCAAATAAAATAATTAGATTTTTGGGGGGGCATTCAAATTCCCAAACCGAGCAAATCATATCAGTCATAATACTCATAATCCACAACGAATATATATATATCTTTCTTAAAAAGTAAAATCTTTGCCATTCTAAAGTATCTTATGCAGCATTTTCATTAAAGGTCAGCTTTTCATCAGTAATTGTCCCCAAATATTTATAACTGTGAATGTATAACTGGTTCAGCTACTGTTCTGTTCATCAGTACTATAATGAACACTGAGGCACTTTTATGAGCATCAATTTTCACATAATTTTATTTCAGTTTTCATGTAATGTACTTGTCTTGGTATTGACTTTTGCAGACATTGCAGACTTTTGCAGATTTATTAGTGTAGCAATAAGAGAAACTGTTTAGACAGTGAAGGATTAAGAAAATCATAGAGAATCTGTCATCAGAAAATAAAATGCCAAATGAACATGCAGATTTAAGAAAATGAAGTAGCATTTTAAATCCTACTGAATATTTAGTGATTTTGTAATGACACTTTAAGCAGTTGTTAATTTTTTTTGTGCCACTCTGCTCCTCCCTGTGTCGTCATGCTGCCCTCTGGAACATCTGGACTTCAGCATGTTTGCAGTGGATATAAATCCAGAGTGCTTTACATAACCAGAGATGCAGCAGCATAACAGTGAGGGGACTGGAGAACAGGGATGATGTGAAGGGCCACCAGCTGTCGGGGTACTTTCATTTCTGTCTGTGGAGGAAGTACATTTGCTGCAGGATGACCGAGATAGAAGGGAGAGGCTGTGCTGTAGGCCTGCAGGAGAGGCTGTGTGCCCTAATGCTGCTGAAATGGTGTTCTTGTAGTTCTTTTACATTGTTGCCGCAGTGCTGTTACAGTAGTGTAATGTGCAGTAACAGTATTTTAATAGTGCTGTAACGGTGCTACAGTGGTTCTGTTGCAATGTTGGGTGTACTGTGACCATTCTGTGGGTGTGTTGTGAGTGTCTGTGCAGTGGGGGAAGAGTTAATGCAAGTCTGTCCAGTGAGGGAGGAGATTTCAAAATATGAAATGGGCCACAGTTGGTGGTGACGAGTCCACAGACGCTTTAGTGAGGAAAAGGCATCCAATGTTCAGGCATGTTACAACCTGTGTGTGTGTGTGCGTGTGCATTAACCTGCTCTGCTAACCGCTGTACAAATCCTGGGAGTCCTGAGTTACTGCAGAGTGAATCATCATTTTTACCTGCAGCTCTGTGGTCTACCGCCCTGAACCGACTACGAAGAGACTATCACTGTCATTAATATCACTGTCATTAATATCACTGTCATTAATATCACTACCTCAACAGAAAAGTCCCACACTAGCAGGTACTCAGTTGAAAGTGTTTGGTTTCTTTACTTATGCAAAGATGCTTCATTTCTGAGTACTTTTTCTTTAGTGTTGGGCTTAGTAGTGGTGTTAGCGTAGGGGTTAGTGGTGTTAGTGTAGGGGTTACATTTATGGCATTCAGTGTTCTTACAGTTAGTGTTAGCTAAGGACTGCTGAATTATACTGGTGGTATAATTATATTTGCTCTGTTGTTGACTGTGAGGGTGTATCACATGAATAACATTTTACTTTGTCTGTATTTCCTGCATGGTTACGTCGTTCTCACTAAGGAGACCATGGTACTTCCAACTCATCAAGAGATGAATGAAACTGTTTTAGCGAATATGGCTTTTGCTAAACTGTCCATGTAAATACTTGGAAAGTGCTTTTTTTGCTTTACCTCAGCAGAGCTTGGACTGTTTGATTCTTAAACACTAATGTATTTTTATGCTTTCAGGGAATTTTGGCATCAACTGTTTGATCGTACTCTGACCGTACTCTGACCGTACTCTGACTGTACTCTGACCTCACTCTGACCGTACTCTGACCGTACTCTGACTCTCTTTTACAGGTCTCCTGTAATGGCAGGAGGGCTGTTTGCTGTGGACAGGAAGTGGTTTTGGGAACTAGGAGGATATGACATGGGGCTGGAGATCTGGGGAGGAGAACAGTATGAGATCTCGTTTAAGGTATGTTTACAAAATATCTAGAGTTAGGATCAAAATACACACATACATGTGTATACAAACACATACACACAGTCAGTACTGGTCTGTGCTGTTGGGGGATCAGTACTGGTCTGTGCTGTTGGGGGATCAGTGCTGGTCTGTGCTGTTGGGGGATCAGTGCTGGTCTGTGCCATGCCAGCTGGTGTAGGGAAGGGCAATATTGTGAACTGTACCAGAACTGATGATGATGGTGATAAACCTGAGCTTGTTCTCTACAGCTGCATTAATGAGGAAGAGGCAGTATGTTTGCGTGTGTGTGCATGCGTGTGTGCATGCGTGTGTGCATGCGTGTGTGCATGCGTGTGTGCATGCGTGTGTGCATGCGTGTGTGTGTGTGTGTGGGTGTGGGTGTGTGTTTAAAAAATATATATATATACACACCATTGCTGAAACAACAAATCTAATCTAAAGACATATATATATATATATATAGTGTGGGAGGTTTCATGGCTAAATTGGACCAGCCTGGTGGCCAATCTTCATGAATTGCACATTGCACCAGTAAGAACAGAGTGTGAAGGTTCAATTAGCAGGGTAAGAGCACAGTTTCAAAATATTGCAATGCACACAACATTATGGGTGACATACCAGAGTTCAAAAGAGGACAAATTGTTGGAGCACGTCATGCTGGCGGATCTGTGACGAAGACAGCAAATCTTTGTGATGCATCAAGAGCCAGGGTAATGTCAGCATACCACCAAGAAGGACGAACCACATCCAACAGGATTAACTGTAGACGCAAGAGGAAGCTGTCTGAAAGGGATGTTCGGGTGCTAACCCAGATTGTATCCAAAAAACAAAACCACGGCTGCCCAAATCACGGCAGAATTAAATGTGCACCTCAACTCTCCTGTTTCCACCAGAACTGTCCATCGGGAGCTCCACAGGGTCAATACACACGGCCGGGCTGCTATAGCCAAACCTTTGGTCACTTGTGCCAATGCCAAACACATAATGATTCACTGCGTGAATAACATCAATGTCCATCAGAGTCATACATCAGTGTCACTAATGATTCTGATGGAATTTCAGCCTGGTGGTTTAAACATCATCCTGTGCTTTATGCTACCAGGGGCATCATGTCTTAAAGAACATTACATCATGAACATACATGTTTACAGGGTTTAAGGTGAAGTACTTGTCATCTCCTTCTTTATTATTATTTTCTATTTACATATAAGACCCCACCCCCTTTTTTAAACTGTTGGGAGTATCTGTGAGGCGTATGATTCGTAGGACAAGTTGAGTGCTGCATTGTTAAACACTGGACATGCAATAAAGTACTAAAGAATATTACATCGTTTTCACTGCAGATTCCTCCTGCTGCTGAAAAGACAAATTCCTTAAAGTCCTTCCCTGTTCTGCCTGTTTGGCTGTAGTAGTCCTGCTATGAAAAGTGAATGCAAGTTTATTGTGTTTTTGTTTGTTCTTTTTCGATCAAGTCATTTGATTTCATCTGACCTGCTGCAGATTGCTGTATTGGTGCTGTGATCCTGGAGTTCTAGTTATCATGCACATTCTTACTGAGGCACTTCTTCCCTGAGTGAAGCTGGCAGGGTGATGTTACAACATGACCTCCCTGAGTGAAGCTGGCAGGGTGATGTTACAACATGACCTCCCTGAGTGAAGTTGGCAGGGTGATGTTACAACATGACCTCCCTGTGCATGTTGTTCTCTAATAATCAGGCAGTCGGAGTTATCCTTTTCCACTAAGGAAATCCCAAAATAGCTCTCTAGCTTTACAGCAGGGAATGGGGATTACAGTAATGTCACAAAGTATTATGTGGTTGTACTGTTAAATGTATACAGAGATACTGGCAGCACTGACATTTCTGCTCTGACATTTTGTGCATGTTCACGAGTGCAGTGGAGAGAATTCAGCAAAGCCCATGCCTTCCTCCTCTTTTCCCTCCTCTTCCTCACTGTGTAACAAGCAGCTCAGATGTATTTTTCATTCCCTGCTGGTTTTTGTCGTAACCATTCAGATCCACCATCTCAGACTCCCTGTCCATTTGTTTCCCCACTTTACATTTCACTCAGCTGGAATAGCAGAAAGGAGTATTGCACTCCCTGAGGCCCTCTATAGGATTATGGCCTCAGGTCTTAGGAAAGTCTTGCACAGATGTAAAAAAAAAAAAAAAAAAAAAGTTTAGATGTGTATCAGAAAGGCCATGCTTTAGAGTGTTTGGGGTGAACTGGAGGGAGGTGGGTGGGTGTCTGTTGCCTGAGCTACTTATGAGTACCATAATAACAAATAGAAGAGTTTCTTTGTTGTTGCTGCACTACCTGGGAAAAGCATGAACATTCAGAAAATCAGCAGGTTCCTTTTTGTGGGCTGGGAGCACTGACAGTACAGGTTTGTTTTTGTGGATGGGGGGCACTGACAGTACAGGTTTGTTTTTGTGGGCGGGGGGCACTGACAGACAGTACAGGGAGCCTCCGTGGCCCCAGAAATCCATATTTTATTACTGAATTGTAAATGTTTGGTTTTGCCTGTGTGAATATTTCAGATATGTTTAATGTTTCCAGTCAACCAATCTGCACTTTGCAATAAGAACCAAGAAAAAATCTTTGGAGGGAGCTGTCAATGCAGGAACTGGCTAAGTCTGATCATTTACCAGGGCAATGTATCAGCTAGGGTTAGAGGGTATTCGAATGGATAGAGAGGAAATTACATAATTCTCTAACCCGTATAACCTTGTGTGTAAATCAGCAGCAGTCCAGGTGTTATGTGGGAGAAGGTGAGATACTGTGAGCTCAGTCTTCTATTGCCCTCTACAGGTGTGGATGTGTGGTGGACGCATGGAGGACATCCCCTGTTCCAGAGTAGGACACATTTACAGGAAGTACGTCCCATATAAAGTGCCTGGAGGAGTCAGCCTCGCAAGGGTGAGTTGATCCCAGCACTATGGAGATCTGGTCCAAGGTGAACTGATCCTGCCGCTGTGGGGACCTGGTCCAAGGTGAACTGATCCTGGCGCTGTGGGGACCTGGTCCAAGGTGAACTGATCCTGGCGCTGTGGAGACCTGGACCAAGGTGAACTGATCCTGGCGCTGTGGAGACCTGGTCCAAGGTGAACTGATCCTGGCGCTGTGGAGACCTGGTCCAAGGTGAACTGATCCTGGCGCTGTGGAGACCTGGACCAAGGTGAACTGATCCAGGCTCTGTGGAGATCTGATCCAAGGAAAACGACAGCTTTGGCTCTCAGGGTAGATCTGTGGATCCTCATATCGGCTTCATCAGAATTCTCTGGGGTTTCATATCCGAAATATTTTTCCAGTTCTCAAGAGTATTAAGTATTGAGTTATTGTCGAATTTGCATAGAGTCTTTATAGAGAAGGCAAGAAACCTGATACACAAATACACATTTAAACACGCACGTTTACATGCACTGGTCCTCTCCTACGTCCTAAGTGAGCTCTGGTTCTCTCCTACGTCACTCTGCTGACTGGTTTGCTCTGCTTTCTCCTTTGTAATCAATGAGTGCATCTGAGAGACTGATGTTCACACAGGATTACAGCGTGGTACAGAGCAGGTGCAGTCCAGAACTCAGTGTGGTTTTCCTGTTGAAGCTGTTCCATGTTGGCCTCGGAGGGGATTTTGCCCACAGTTTCTCCCCGTGCTAGGGGAGGAACTTCCAGTTCAGCTCACGTTGTGTATGGTTGGAATGTTAATGAATCTGGAGTTAATAGACTCCATTGTCGATGTGTCTGAATGAACTTCCTTCCTGAAAGGGCCTTTCAGCGAAGGAGCTTCAGCTCCGTCCAGCTGGGACTGTCCATGGAGCACGTGTGAGGATGCTCTCTGCTCACAGAGCTTGGGATTTCCTACTATAATAATTAGTAATAATAATTAATAATAATAATAATTATTATTATTATTGTTATTGTTATTATTATTACTAAAGCTGGACCGGGATAAGGACGTACCTTACTGTAGGAGGCTCTGGTTGGTCCTGCTTAGGGAAGGCCAGGAGCAGTTAGTGAGTGGTACTGGGGATGGGATGGTGTTATGGGTATTAGGGTTAAGAGGGGATAGGGATAGTATCAGGTTTAGGATTAGACTGTTTAGGTTTAGCGTTATGGTTCAGGTTTAGGGTTAGGGTTGAGTTTTTGGTTCGGGTTAGGTTTAGGGGTAAGGGTAAGGTTTGGGTAAGGCTCTGTAGTGAGCACTCAAACACAGTTATGATGATTTGTAGGATACTGATATTGTATCTTAAAACCACCACCTTAATAAGCTCCTCCCTTAAGGAGGCCACACCTTATCTTGAGGCCACTCCCCTTTATTCCTGCCTCTGGTTTTCCTTGTAGAATCTAAAGCGAGTTGCTGAAGTGTGGATGGACGAGTATGCAGAGTACATTTACCAGCGCCGGCCTGAGTATCGCCACCTGTCTGCGGGGGATGTTAGTGCACAGAAGGAGCTGAGGAGCAGACTGAACTGTGAGAGCTTTAAGTGGTTCATGACGGAGGTGGCGTGGGACCTGCCTAAACACTACCCCCCCGTGGAGCCCCCCGCCGCTGCCTGGGGAGAGGTGCGTGTCTGCACTCCTCTACCACCCCACTAAACCCTACCTCTCCTCTACCACCCCACTAAACCCTACCTCTCCTCTACCACCCCACTAAACCCTACCTCTCCTCTACCACCCCACTAAACCCTACCCCTCCTCTACCAGGCCACTAAACCCTACCCCATCTCTACCAGGCCACTAAACCCTACCCCATCTCTACCACCTACTAAACCCTACCCCATCTCTACCACCCACTAAACCCTACCCCTCCTCTACTACTTCCAGTATGTTAGTAGTAACTGCTGACATTACTGCACCCTGTTCTCCACACTTTGTTCTCTAGATCAATCATTTCTAGACATTTTACAAGACTGTATGTGATTTAATCTTTTTGTGATTTAATACCAAATAAAGCAAAACACTTTCCTCAGTCAAACCTAAACCCTTTTTCCTGTCACCCTAACCCTAACCCAGTCTAACCCTTTTTCCTCAGTCTGTCTTCAACTAATTTAATTCTCTGCTTCCACAGACTAATAATGTTTTCCAGGAAACACATGACCTCTTACTGTTTATGCAGGTGTAGAGCAGACCTTTCCTGCTTATCAGGGTTCTTTAGAAAAGCAGCTCATCTCCCAGTCTAACATTAACCCCAGTCTAACATTTAACCCCGATCTAACTCTAGCTCTCATGCTGTGTAAGGACAGACTGTATGCTCTGTAAGACTCAGCTCAGCAGTGTGTCTGTAGTGCTGTTTCTCTTTGTCTGCCTGTAGTGTAACACACTACACACAAAAGAGTGGCACTGTAACTACACTACACTGCACGGTAACTACACTGTTTGGTATAGTTAAGGAAATACTGTATATTACAGGAGCCACTAATACCACATAATACCAGAAATGAAAGTGCTGATTATGGACAGACTGCACACTATATGTACAAAATAAAAACTCCAAACTGCTTGTGGAATAATACTGCCTAGTAAAAAATGAATGACTATGTGTGTGTGTGTTTCTCCAGCTGCGTAATGTTGGCAGTGGTCTGTGTATAGAGAGTAAACACTTCTCCTCAGGATCTCCCCTTCGACTGGAGACGTGTGTAAAGGGCCGGGGGGAAACTGCCTGGAACCATGGACAGGTGACTTACCTAAAACGCACACGTTATACACACTACACACACGCTACTCACGCTACACTCACGTTACACACACTACACACATTACACACACTTCAGTTGTGGGTTTCATCTTTGCTGTTATTTCTGCTTTTAAGCATCGCTAAGCCACCAGACCATTTTTAAGACTGAATGTGAACAGGATGTAGATTGGTTGCTGTAGTCAAATGTTGCTGCTCTAGAAGAAGACATTCTAGCACCCTCTAGTGGGGAACAATCTCACTACCGTTTAAATGCTGTTAAAGTGCTCCCTTTGACAGGGCCGGTACCCCACAGGTTGAAAACGCCCGGTTCTGTAGAATAACCCTGCGCACGCACGCACGTACACACACACACACACACACTCACTACACACACGCACACACACGTAAGGAAATGTTTGATGAAAACACTGGAGGCAGAATGGGAATACCAGTATGGCTGGGAGCTTATGGTGGCCTTAGCCTGTTGGAGGAAGTCCACGTCTCATAGAGAAGTGATGAGGGGTGGAAACGTTGGTGAAAATCGCTTTCTCTTGTAGGTTTTTACATTTGGGTGGAGAGAAGATATCAGGGTTGGGGACCCCCTGCACACTAAGAAGGTGTGTTTTGATGCCGTCTCAAACAACAGCCCTGTTACACTGTACGACTGTCACAGTATGAAGGGGAACCAGCTGTGGATTTACAGAAAGGTAAACAAAGCAAAAAAACTTAGACATGTCCACTCTCTGGTTGCACAGAGAATTCACTGGCATTATAACAGATTTCAGTGAGTGACTTCCAGCTGTTGGCGCTCATTACATTACTGTGTAAAGCACAGGTGTGGAGCCTTTGCTGAGAACTGAACTCCAGTTATAAAACAGACAGTAGCAGTTATGGCAGAGAGCTTCCTCACGCCGCTCCTATTCCTCTTCCTCTGTGCAGGATAAGACTCTGTACCACCCTGTCAGTAGCAGCTGCATGGATGGCAGCCCCACAGAGAAGCGTGTCTTCATGAGCACGTGTGACTCCAGCGCTCCCACTCAGCAGTGGCTCTTTGAGAGGACCAACAGCACCGTTCTGGAGCAGTTCCACGCCAGGCACGGCTCCTAAAAGCAACGCACTCCTCAGGGAGCTGGAAATCTGGGGCTCAAGGCTAGGGGTCGAGTTAGTTGGCTGTGACAGCAGAGGAGAGGACACTGAGCTTGGTTTCTAACACCATGATTAAGTTATGAAGGTTATTGTCACAGGTGCAGACCATTCCTGCTGTCTGTGTAATCTACAGTCTCACTGCAGTACAGTAACAGCAAAAGTTTTCTCATCTCCCTACCATCCTCCTCCTCCTCTCCTCCTATGGTCATCTGGGACCATTTAATAGAAGCTCTGCCCACAAAGCACTGAGCCATTTAACAGAAGCTCTGCCCAGACAGCAATGGGACATTTAACAGAGGATCCACCCAGACGATGCTGGGACGTTTAGTAAAAGCTCACTGAGCCATTTAAGAGAAGTTCTGCCCAGACAGGAGATGGGGGGGGGACGTCAGTGGTCTCTGCAACTCTGCTTTGCCTTGTTGTGGTTTGTACATGTATTCCAGCTCCAGGGGCGTTAAAGCTGTGCATTTTGATGGACCTGCAGAACAGTTGTGTGTGACAGCGGATCAAAGCCATTCTGAGGGAATGAGCACAGAGGCTCAGGACACAGACAGCACTCCTACTGAACTCCTACTCAACAACTTGAATCCAGTCCTGTTGCCTTGAATCCAGTCCTGGTGCTGTAAGAGGACTTTATACTGCCTGGCACAGAGTTAATATGCCCTTGAACTGTGTAACCCCAAACCTACCCTGAACTTTCACCTCAAATTATATAGGAATGGGTAAATGTCTATTTGTATGTTTAATAAGGCTTCCACTGTGTCTGTGTGCATCTCTGTTTGTTTTGGTGTGTGTTATTTTAGATTATTTCATCTGGGATGCATTAGGAGACTTCCAAAGCGCTCCACCTGCTGGTGAGGGTTCACCTAACCCTGCCCCTCAGGCACTAGTGACTGTGTCCATTAGTTAACCAGCATGGTAATTGCTTTAGGGGAGACCAGTATAAACACAGCAGACTGAGTTTATGCTCATTTACATTGATTTAAACTGAGCTATGTTTGATCTTTGTAAAACAGCTTTGTTGGACTATGTAGATTTCCTGACGAAGCATCCTTCAAAATCAAGCCTTATTTGGAGTGTTTCATCTTCTTATTTGGTGGGTTTTGAGAAGTGATGAATGGTTTTTCAGAGACACTATGGCTGGATAGCAAGTGGGGCATTGTGGGTAATGTATGAGTGTAACCCTCATGTGCACTTTCTCTCCATTATGATGGACTTTGTGTTCTCCCCTTAGTCCTTTGTTATTTCTTAATCACTTTATTTTCAGCTTTTTAAAATTAATTTATTTTACTGCTTCTACATTTTACTGCATCTAAATCTGTACTTTAATGAGGATACAAGTGGTGTTGGTCTCTCCCAGTAGCTTAGCTTATCTTGGCTTCCTACCATTAAACCTATAGGTTATGGAAAAAAGAAATAATTCTGTCAGTCTTCACTGCTTTGCTGTATATGTTGAATACTGTGTGTGTGAAGTGGATTCTGACTTGCTGAGCTGCTGCACCAGACTTTGGTCACTGGCGTGTGTGTGTGTGTGTGTGTGTGTGAGTGTGCGCACGCGTGTACGCATGCACGTGTGTGTGTGTGATGTTCCAGAGTACTGAGCAGAGAGCAGTCTGGAGTTCGGCTGTAACAGTAAATGGAGTCGTGCAGGTCCAGCGTTCAGAGTCCATAACGAACTCGTGTTTGGGTGCATGTGATTCACTCCCGCACTACTGCGATTTGGGCTGCTTGCATTTTTTATGTATTTTTATTATCAGTGAGAGGAAACTTTTTATGATGTTCAGACTATATTATTATATATTTTATACAGTGCAATTTTTTAAAGCTCAACAAAAATGTAAATTGAAACGTTTTTAAAAATACAATTTTATGTCCACAGTAGATATTTGTTATTTAAAAAAGAATTATAAAAGTAACTTTGCAGTTTGAATGTGTAGGTCATTACAGAAGACATATCTCAGAAGTATTTTTTTACATGAGCAACTGTAAAAATATTTAGATATTGAACATTACAGTTGCATTGGAATTGTAACATTTTCTTTGAAATGTAAAATAAATGTTGATCTTTTATGACTGTCATAACGCTCTGGAGAATTTACTTAACATGAGACTTGTTGAATTCCATTTACTTAACAAACTTGTTGAAATCTGTGGGTTCTTTTTTGCATCCTTTGTACAGGTGCATTTCCATCATGTTAGTTACCTAACAAGGGGTGACCATCAACTGGTACTTATATATTCCAAGTATCCCTAAGCACTTTTTAAGTAGCTCTGGATAAGAGCGTCTGCCAAATGCCAGAAACGTAAATGTAAATGTTATATCAGTCGCAACTAGGTTATTATGAACTACCATATGCATCCACCAGAGGTAGCCAGATATTATTTTTATGGCTCTCCACCATATCAGATGATGGGTTGATCAGTCCAGGAGGATCAAGCCTTTTTTTATTTGCATGAGGAACCAGTGGTGTTTCAAGCTGCTGAGCCAAGGTTATCCACAGGAACAGCCACACAGTTATACCCTGTACACAGCCCGAGAAACCATCGGAGACCGATCCTTGGAACAGAGTTTGTAGATGAAGGTGGTAAAGATCTCGCTTGCATATGCAGTCTTATTTAATACAATATCACAGTACAGTTTATTAATGAACAAAAAAACTTTGTCACTACAATCACTGAGGTTTAATACTGGACAAGGTACTTTGTCACAAGCAGTGATCATTGGTTGCGATTTCAACTGATTAAACTTTACTGTTTGGACTGAATTCATTAATAATGTAGTTTTACCAAAGTGAAAACTTTAGAAGTGTGTGTTGTGTGTACTGGTCCCTCAGAAATTAAGTAAAATTGAAGATGCTGATGTTACTCTTGTTGAGAAAATCAGACCCTCTCACTAAAGGTCATAATAATCCTGTTTGGTGGTCAGGGACAGCTTAAGACAAATGGGGGTATATTTACCAGCTGATGTTTATTTTAAGACAAATTTATTTCCTTATTAAATACAATTTAATTATCCATTCAGAGTAATGTTCTTTTATTTGTACTTAATTTTACTTAACCCAGCCTGACTGTAGATATTGAGAATGCTTTAATTGTGGTGAACAAATGTCATTGTTTATATAAAGGACAGCTTCACTTATTTCCACTAAATCACACAATTCCACTAATTTTCATTTATAAAACAAGTTCCCTTTAAAGTTGTTCCATATATTTGTTTATCTACTGTTTTTAATTGTTTTTCTAAAACTCTATTTTCTGTCACTCTTTCATTTATTTTTTTCAAAATCATAGGACTACATTATTAATAAATAAGTAATAAGTAAAGTAATTATGGTCAGATAGATTGATCGATCAATCAATTTGTTGATCCTAGAGTAAATGAAGTATATTGTGTTTTTATGACAACTATGTGTTACCCTTTTTATTAGAAGTGCCTCACAAAATGTACTTTGATGGGATGATTTCTGTGGAAATACATTTGTGTTGTCATAAGGACATGGCAGAAGGCTGGTATGTGCTTTTGTCCTGAACTATAGCAGAAACATCACCAACACCACCCTGACCTGCACCATCAGTGAAACTGTCCTGAAAATGTCCTGAGAACACTTTAGGCTCACATCTACGGCACTGCTCTGACAATGTTATACTGCGGTGGTGTATAACCAGTCATCAATTTCCAATGAAAAACAATAATACACACACACACACACACACACACACACTCGAGGACTGCAGTCATACACAATTTGTTAGCCACCCTCTAGTCTCCCATTAATCGTTACTTTTAATGTCACAAGAACTCACCCTGGTGGTGAATGTAAGTAAAATCGGGCCCTTTGTCAACATTTGTGTCTAACTGGATTAATATCGAATTGACGCTTTTAGGTTACACGGAAACTTCTCACATTCCAGTATATTTTATGATATGAACTGTAACAAAGAAATATCAAGTCTGCGTCATTCAGAAAATGAGTTATTCTTTTAACGTATTTCAAACGATTGAATTTCATATGAATCAAATGATTTTTAAACTGAATACCACATAGCTAGCTATTATTCGTTGTATAACTGATATATTTCGTATTTTCATTAACAATTTGCGCCTTCCTCATTTTAACAGTGTCTGTAATTCTGTCGACTGAAGCCATGGGTTTTTCATAAACATACGGCAAACCAGTAGTGAATAAGGAAGTATTACGGGCAGAATGACACATGAAGTAACCTGTCAAAACTCAAAAAAACGACGCAAGTACCCGCCTTGATCAAAAATGGACCAATGATAGCAGAACTGACCAACTTCCGGTGCGATTACAGGACGTTTCATGGCATTGTACAAGTTGACCACGATTGTTGCTTCGCAGTACGTATTTAAGTAAATTTGCGCTGTGATAAAATCAACTAAATTCCCATACTAATATCAATTTTGGGGTTAAGGGAACGAAAGCACACTCTGCGTTGTCTAAATGTGTCGGATAGAGGGACAAAAGTAGTTAGTGTTGTCTACGACTGAGTTGAGGAATTTTCCCTGCTGTTGTAGCTGCCTGTCTGGTGCTGTAGCTACTTCAGTTAGCTTTGTATTAGCTGCTACTTCAGTTAGCCTAACGAGATATCTGTTGGGTTTGGAGCAGCTAATATTAAGAATACAGTCAGTTGATAAACCGCAATAAAAAACAGCCTGTGACTTTTCATTTCGCTGTGTTCTCCCCGTCGTCTCGGTTCGGCTGGTTAATGTCGCCGGTGACGGTGTTACCGGCAGCCCAATAGCTAACTCCGCTATCTTAGGTCTGCGGTTTGAAGAGCGGGCGGAGCAGCGAGACCAGGACGTTTCAGCTCAGATCGAGAAGCGCCGGCTTTCGTTAGTAAAGATCTTCAGAACAACGGATAGGAACTAATCATGAACGGGTTTAGCACGGAGGAGGACAGTCACGACGGGCCGCCCGCTCCCCCGTTCTACGGACAGAGCTGCTGTCTGATCGAAGATGGAGAACGATGCGGCCGATCCGCTGGAAACGCCTCCTTCAGCAAGAGGATCCAAAAAAGCATCTCACAGAAGAAACTTAAACTCGACATCGACAAGAGTGTAAGTGGTTAGGAGCACAGTCACCTCACTGTGTTAACGGCCAATGCATTATCCGTATTTCTCAACTTCATAGCTTACCCACGTTAACTAACAAGTGATCCAGGACCTGCACACTAACCATGATCATCTTTGATAACTGGGTCACTACGATCTTTGAGAGAAAAGAAAAGATCAGAGCAAATGCCATAATGGCTATGATTTCATAGCTGTTGTTTCCTGACAATGTGGCTGGCTTGAGCTCGCTAACTGTGTTTTGCAGTAATCTGTAAGTTATCTATTTAACCCTAGCTATGGATTACATTTGAAATATTATTTAGTTTGCTCGGTACTTTTCTTATACATACCCACCAATCCAGTATCCCAGCTACAGCTGCAGTTATATTAGCGATATACTTGTACTGAATATATCTGCGAGTATATCCGTGTAAACGGGTCTTGGCACGCAAGCACGATTCAGTAGTTTGCTGAAAGCACTGACGAAGGGAAATGCTTTGAAATAGAGATTTACTGGTTTTACTCTTTTGACTTTTTGGATAAGAAGTGACCTTTGCCAGGACAGTAAGATTAGTTGTTTAACAGGCATCTCAGGAATCATATTTGCTGCACTGCCAGGAGCTCTTAGAACATCACAATGAAAATGAATATTATATGGAATTTTATTCATATCCTGCGAGTCTATATTAAGGCTCTTAACT
>JAOXYF010000003.1:25237980-25253421 GCA_028565775.1 Sternarchorhynchus goeldii
TGTTTTTTTGGGGATGGGGTGGGGGTCGGGGGGGATGTCTGAAACCTTTTAATCGCAAACATTTGCAATTTATAATTGTCACTCTAGACGTTCAAGTTTTCTAAAATGAAACATCAAGAAAAAATTGCTTATTGTATAACAGCAATTCAGTCAATAATGAATGAATAGATGCATTAATATCATATTTAACAACGTGATTATGAATTACAGCATTTTAGGATTTATCTTGAAAGATTCATGAAAATACCCGGTGATTTATTAAAATAACCGTACTAAATAATTACCGATTACCACGGTTTAAAAATAATAACTGATTACCACGGTTTAAAAATGATTTTCATGTTTAGTTTATAATTAAGCTATTGTGACCAATTTTTCGCGTTTTGTGTGTGTATATATAAACTGGCTATGCGTGTTTTAAACTCAAACATAAATGTAGTAGACGTAAAATGCAAAATCGCAGACGTAAAATGTTTCTTGGTCAATTATCAAATTGTTGCGATATCCGTTTATATTTAACATAAAAAGTAGTGTCTCAAAATGCATTAGTTTTGTACATTAGCTATATCGTTTATTAATTTTAATATTTAAAACGTAGATTCAGAAAATAACCATTTATTTTTGTATCATTACAATATATAAATGGCTGGAATCGACTGACTGTGCAGATGTCCGTCAACAAAACTGAGCATCATTTCAGCGTCTGCGTGCCGTGAGAAACGGTCGCGAGGGGCGGATGAAAGGAGGGGGTTATCTCTTGATGTTCACTATGTTCGCCTCCCTGTAGAAGCCAGTACTCGGGAGACCACTGCCAGGCGTCACTGTTCTTATCTGTATAGGCTTAAAACATGGTCCAATTACATTCCGTGACCTTAAGCGTAATTCAGAAACATCTAAATTTAGAAATAAATCATTTGGTGGTGCATGGGACCTGTCTTCCACTGTTCTTTACTACTATGCTGCGTAGAACTGCATAGAGGGAATAGTGGACTTAAGAGGGGAGTGTTCAACTTGGGTGTGCTGTTCTATTTTTATTTATTTTAAAGCTTATTTTTTAATTCAGTAATTTAAATTTTTTTGCCAGCTTTGTCTCAGATGGTATTTTCTTACATTCTCTTAGCTCCATGTGTGTGGATGTAATACATGCACTGCAAAACATTACATTGCTTTATTCAGGTAGGTGTGCCTTTGTATGACAAACTGTAAAGATGGAATAGAACACTGACTACTAACCCTAACCCTACTAACCCTAACCCTAACCCTAACACTAACCCTACTAACCCTAACCCTACTAACCCTAACACTAACCCTACTAACCCTAACCCTAACCCTCCTAACCCTAACCCTCCTAACCCTAACCCTACTAACCCTAACCCTAACCCTACTAACCCTAACCCTACTAACCCTAACCCTAACACTAACCCTACTAACCCTAACACTAACCCTACTAACCCTAACCCTAACCCTAGTTCTTCTCATTAAATACATTCTGTACCTGAAATAAATTTAATAGCTTTGACATTTGTACCATCAGTACCATATATAAATTCACAAAAGATGCCTAGTTATCCATGACACATTACACCACTGACACTGTGGTACTGATTTAGTAACAAGCAGTGAGATTGGGCAAAGTAACACTAAGGATAATTGATTCACACCTGTCACACTGTACTTCTTCCTAAGGTCCAAAGAGCAGCTGTTTTATAGTGTCCAGTTTCAAAGAGTTTCAGTTCTCCCTCTTTTTGTTAGTTTTTGTCCTGTTAACCCTGCTGCTGTACTGGATGTACAGCCTTATTGAGTTCTAAGGGTTAATGTTCCTAATTAGTTTACTTCTGCTTCAGTAATAGCAACGTCCAACAGGTTAGCTCTCTACATCCTACAGTTTACATCTCTCTTTAAAGTTATAGACTCCCTCTCTTTCTTTCCCCCTTCTACCTTTCCCTCTCTCCCCCTCCCTCTCTCCCTCTCTCCCCTTGTTCTCCTTCTCTCCGTCTCTCTCTCACACATTGTTGTCTTCCCGTGACTCTGCTCCACTTGCTATCAGCCCAGTACAGATAAGAGTTCTGTGTGGAATGTTGTGTGAGGTGTGTGTGGTTGGGGAAGCCTGGCTGTGTTTACAGCTGGGACGGCTGTTTCGTGAACCCTGCCTGTTCTCGTCTGCTGATTTATGCTGTGTGTACGGGGACAGCAGTGACTGGTAGACCAGCACCAACATGAACCCCCCCCCCACACAAAACCCCCTCCACGCACACGCAGCCCCGCATCCACACACACAAACCAACATTCACACACACACCCCAGTGTACACATACACAGAGCAGCATCCACACACACAGCCCAGTGTCCACATACACAAACCAACATCCACACACACAGCCCAGTGTCCACATACACAAACCAACATCCACACACACAGCCCAGTGTCCACACACACAGCATGTGACATTTACGCTGCTCTGTCTGACCTGCCAGCCTGATTGGCACTGTTAGATTTACAGAGACAGACAGCAATGTTGCTGACAATCAATGTGGAGGCCCTGCTGATTTCCAGACCTGAGAGCAGCCCAGTGGCCTCCATCCTGGGAATATCGACTCCTCCAAGAGGAGGGGTGTCACTGTGTCTGCACTCACAATGGTGATACTGCACACAGTGGGAGTGTCTGGCAATGATAACCTTACAGCTGAAGAAGACAGGAAAAGTTAAGTTTCCTCTTCACTACTATAGAGGAGAGTCCTGTGTTATCCAACCCTGTTCTGATATACCTACTGTTCTGATATACCTACTGCACTGAAAGAATCCTCTCTGTGAATGATCCTCCTAATGAAGTGTTTTTACTGTTAAACACACACGTTATCTGTACATACCATTCTGTACACATACACATAAGCTGTGTGGGAGGCCCATTGAGTAAATTTAATTTGCAGGATTATTTGTTGAATGTATAAAACAAGTGATTTCAGTAATTAAATTTCACTTGAAAATACATAATTTACCCCCATAGGTTCGTTTTGAAATGAGGGCATGACCTAATCTGTAGTGTAGGGTAAAGGTCAGAGTCAGGGTTAAGGTTAACTGTGACTGCTAGGAGAGATGTGGTGTGATGTGAACTGTGGACAAGGCTCATATTCAGCACAGCAGTGCTGACCCTGTTCAGCAGGTGTATCAGCTGTGTTTGGACACCATGGTGGTGGAAGGCAGGGCAGGTTCTCAAACAAACCAGCGATCTGCTTCTCTTGTAATGGTCTGATCCATTAATCCCATCTCAGTACCAGCCAAGACCAGCTCACTCACCCAAGACCTGCTGGATGTGCTGTCATTTTTTACATGATTCCAATGTATGACGTGTCTTTAAGACTCATTCTGTATGTTAGGTTATGCCTGTTTGTTACTACTCAGGCTACTGGCATGTATTCAGTCCAGTATCTTATCAAAGCTGCGTGTGTTTGTTCAGGACTGGCAGGCCTGATCCTGACCCAGAAGACTTTCCTGAGATGAGGCAAGCTATTGTGCTGCTCTGTTTATGATGGTGTTGATCAGCAAAAGTGCATTTTTAATTCTGCTTTATTTCTGAACTTCAACACTTTGAATTTGTAATGAAAAACATGCTTTGTATCATTATGAAGATACAGTGCTTTCCAAAAGCATTATACAATTACTGATTTTTACTGTGGTTTGGTCCAAGCACTTTGGATTCTGCTTTATGTTATACATGTTCACCACATGTACAGTTCACATACATGATATGAATCACAGGGGTAAAGTGAGGAAGAACTACAGAAGAATAATATCCTTTCAAATGTAAATAAAACGTCTCAAAGCAGGACAAGAACAGCTTCCAGAGTACTGAATGAATCATTCCTTAAGACTAGCACGTAAAAAACCTCACCTGCAGAACTCACATTAACACAATAGTACACACACCGCTGGACTCAACAATCTAGCTGCAATTGGTGAAAGCATGCTGAGAATAAACTGTGTCTATAACAGAGACCAGTGTAACCCTAACCCTAGTCTAGGGTTAGTGTAGAGTTATCTTAAACCTGGTCTTGGGTTAGGGTAAGGTTAGATTAACCCTGGTGTAGGGTTATGGTAGTTTTATATTAAATGCTGGTGTATGGTTAGGGTAGTTTTATATTAAACCCTGCCTACTGTGTGGACACACCACCACATAATATCAGCCAGTGTCTCCAAGTTGCTGGCACATGCTGGAAGTCTGTCATCAGTACAGCATGTGCAGGATTGATCATGCGAGATCACAACACAGCAGCGCGACCTGGAGCAGTGGATTACATCACGTTCACGGAAATTAAATTTCACTTTGACCTCATTCTTTGTTGCCCGGCAGAAACAGACATCAGAGTGGCGGTACATCCGTTTGGAACACAGGGCTTCTGTCGGCCGTGTTCACCACTGGTCCACGTGCTGAGCGACAGGGCGGAGAGCCGCAGGACTCAGTGAGTGATGAGGCTCCTTTTACCAGCACACACAGCACGGTCAGTACTCAGCAAGTACTGCACATTCAGAGGAAACTTCCATGTTTCAGTCCTGTTTACAAGCTCATAAAACCCTACAGGAATAACATTTAAAGTCCAAATTTGATTTGTTATTGAGAGTTCACATTATAAGTTGACCTCCCAAAGAAAAACAGTCTATAACCATAACATAGATGACATTAGTATGATTGAAAAGTGTGATGTTTTGTTAACATTTTTTAGTGTAAGTCACAGAGTTTACTCAGTTGAACACAAGGCACTCACAATATACTTTTCCCTGTTATGAAAACTACAACTTCCTGTTTCCTCCTAGGTGGAAAAGTGTTCGGAAAGCTGAATGGGATGTAACCTCATTAAAGAGGCGGTCGTAAATCTGCCTCACAGTCTTCAGCCACACCATGGCTCATGTGGCTTGGTGCAGCCCACTCTGTTTAAATAGTCATTGTTCCACTTTTGCATTGGTCGAATTCTAATGATATCCTTATAACCAGCTGTGCAGCTTCAGTGTTTTTCTCTTTAACCATGTTACACGCCCTCGAGCAGGCACTGTTCCTATGCAAGGTGTCTGTAATTAGTGTGGATTAGTGGAGAATGGCCTGCAGTTTGGGTCATGTGTGCAGAGCACAGAGGAAGGGCTCTAGAAACTTTGCGTCTTCTCTGGTAACTCTAGTAAGTATAGTGCAGTCTCCCTAACACACTGCTCCCTAGCACACTACCCCCAACACAGTATTCCCTAACACACTGCTCCCTAGCACACTACCCCCAACACAGTATTCCATAACACACTACTCCCTAGCACACTACCCCCAACACAGTCTCCCTAACACACTGCTCCCTAGCACACTACCCCCAACACAGTCTCCCTAACACACAAACCCCAAAAACAGAGCCTCCCTAACACACTACTACTTAACATATTAACCCCTAACTGAGATTCCCTAACATGCTAACCCCAACATAGACCCTCCTTAACACATTTCCCCAACACTACCCCTTACCTAGAGTCTTCCTAACACAGAGCCTCCCTAACAAACTCCTCCATAACACAAAACCACACTGAGAGAGGTGAGGAATAGGTTTCTGCTTCCTTCAAGGTCCTCCAAAGACACAGTGATTTAAACATGTTTACTCTGACTACACTAAACATTTACATTGGTGGAGAAGGTAGAAGTGGCTGGGAAATGCAGCAGATCTGAAAGTTTAACACAAGTTTCGTTGTTCTGTCACAGTCTTGCGTGATTCATCTTGAGAATCCACCTGACATTTACAAGAGCACAAGCTTTCAGTCAGATGAACTTTGTGTACATTTTTCTTCTGTGCCTGACCCCCTATTTTTTTTGCTGTCAGTAACTGGGTACTCTAAGGATCTGTTCCAAAATCTAGTGAGCTGCCTACGTAGACAATATTTTATGTCATAGTGTGCGCGCTCCCGACATGTAGGCTGTCCCAGTTCTTAAATTCCTGAAATATGCTGCCTACTGAGGGACCTTGTTCTGGACAGATTTTGAGAGTATAGAATGGTTCTTCTGCCGCTAATGCAACGCATATTAATCAGGTTTTTTTAATGGGAAACTGGGTAATAAACATTTTAACTAGCTTAGTCAGCGGTAGGTTTCTACGTTGTTGCTTTTAATCATTTTTAGCAATGAAGCAACATTGTCTAGTAATTTATTCCCATTCGTCCTGGATAGAAGATGTGTGTAGTTACCTTTTAGCAATTTGTATCTAAACTCACTATTTTATTCTCGGTGATCATTGCAAAAGTTATTTTTATTCTTCAGAGACAGCATCAGCACTCAAAGCTTTTATAAAGGCTTGTACTGAGACAGAAAGTGTGATAATGAAATGGAGAAACGAGCTAGAGTTAAATGTTAAATGTTCACCAGGTAGCTAAGGTTAATACCGGTTGCGTGCTGTCGGTGACGCCATTGCTCTCTAAAGAAACCATCTTAATCTGTTTTATAGTAATGTAGAAGTGTGTAATTTTGTAGTAGTGTAGAAGTGTAGTGTAGAAGTGTGTAGCTTCGTAGTAGTGTAGAAGTCTAGTATAGAAGTGTGTAGTTTTGTAGTAGTGTAGAAGTGTGTAGTTTTGTAGTAGTATAGAAGTGTGTAGTTTTTAAAACGGGGAGCAACCCTAAAGCTTCAGTGGGCACCAGACATATAACTGCAATCAGATGGGCATGAATATGTACAAGGGATTCAAAAATAGTTGTGGATTTGGATGGATTTTGAATGGATATAACCATTTTTGCCATCATTCTACACTTAATCGCCTGTAATGACAAATTGAAAACATGTTTTAAAGACTTAAAAATTATTTACAAATCAAATATTTCTTACTCAGAAAATTATTCAGACTCAAAACTGTGTTTCGGTTTGAGCCCTCCTGTTGCAATTTGAATTGATTGGACATAGTTTAGAGAGGATCACACATGAATCTGTAAGGCCCCTGATTTATACTGATTGTCAGGACAAAAACAAGGCATGAAGTCAAACAAACTGTGGATCAAGGAAGTGAGTGTCCCAGGACGAGAATGACCTAAATAATTTAGAAATGGCGTGGAAAGCTTGGCACCACCATGAACTTTCCTAGTGTTCCTAGAGTTCCTGGAGTTGGCCATCTGAGGAAGAGGGGCCTTGGTCAGTTCTTAAGAGCAAATGGCTACTCTAGAGGCTGAAAAAAGTCCAGAGAAGGTCCAGAAGGTTTATTGATTTTCCAAAGCATATGATAAAATCATACAACTAAAACATCTTTTATTTTACCATTTGACCATTCAGGATTACGTGCCTGCATCAGAATAGTGCATTTTCCCTGTTATTAAAAAAATATATTATCCAGCCTGTCCATTGTTAGTATTTGTGTAAAAGAGGTTTTGGAGACACATATTCAAGTACATAGTTTGTTTATGTGACTCAAATCTGATAACTCAGCATTTGTCTTGCCTTGAACATGAATGTTAGGGTTAGTGAGTGTGTGAATGTTCTCAGGGTTTTACTTTTCAAAGTCTGAGCTGTTTGAAATAAAGCAGAGCAGTAAATAATGGTGCTGCTGCAGAATCCTACATGCAGAGAAGGTTAGTGTATGTGGAGAGAAGGTTAGTGTGTGTGCAGAGAAGGTTTGTTTGTGTGTGTGTGGAAAGAACGTTAGTTTGTGTGGAGAGAAGGTTTGTGTGTGGAGAAAAGGTTAGTGTGTGTGGAGAGAAGGTTTGTTTGTGTGTGTGTGGAAAGGTTAGTGTGTGTGGAGAGAAGGTTGGTGAGTGTGCAGAGGTTAGTGTGTGTGGTGAGTTTAGTGTGTGGAGAGGTTAGTGGGTGTGGTGAGTTTAGTGTGTGGAGAGGTTAGTGTGTGTGGAGAGAAGGTTGGTGAGTGTGCAGAGGTTAGTGTGTGTGCACCCACAGACTCATAGACTTTGTCACCATGGTGACTTGTAGACTAAACAGGGCAGGCTGTTCATTAGATCCTGAAGAACAACGTAAACCATTAAAACATTAAGATGTCACAGGAACAGAACTAGGCCTCTCTGGATCTCATGCTATCCTTGTCTCTTTTTGCTATCTCTTAGAAGCTCTATATCAGTTCCACACTAACCCTACACACCCTGTTGCTTCTGCTTAACAAAACACAGCTCTTCCAGTTCTCTAAGTATGGAGGCAATACATGTTTTTGTCCATTAAAATGTGCTTGCTCTTGTTATACTGCTACTTCAGGCACATGGACACCATGCTAAACAGTTCATGTTTTATATTGGGGAATCTAAACTGAACCAAACTCTCTCTGCTACCTGAATATAAAAGTAGTGTTACCATTATTACATAATTCATAATTATTTATGCTGTGCTGGAGAAACCAAACCAGTTAATGAAATGCAGGTTGGAGGTGAATTTAGTAACGTTGTCACTCATGTCAGCTTCTATATGGCTTATGCTCTCCTGGCTCCTGAATAAAGCCTGTTTATGGAAGTGTTCATATCTTGAGCAAGGATGTGTTTGTCCCTTGGAGCCTACGTTAGGTAACTGTGGTTGGTAACAGTTTTGTTTTGACAGACATCTGAACCATGACCATCACATCTGCCTCCTTCCTGCACAATGTTGTAATGTCCTTCCCATAAATCTCTGTGTACATTTTACAATATCAGTAACCTGTAGACTGCTGGCACACTTTAGACTTAAACCTAACCCAGGCCTAATCCTAACCCTAACCCAGGCCTAACCCTAGCCCAAATCCTAGCCCTGGCTTTTGTGATGAACTGGTGACCTCTTGTTGAACTTTTATGAACTTTTATTTTTGCTGTGTTTGAAGCTGCTGTCACAATGCATGCATTTGTGTGTGTATGTGTGTCTGTGCATAGTGGTGACATAACTGTAAGGCTATGGTTACATTACATGAAGGCAAGTTTATAGTCACAAACTGCTGCATACTTTACAAAAAAGTTTCATATGATGAGACATGAAGTGCTGCCATCTAGTGGCCACAGCTTTGTTACTTTCAGTAAGTGAGCAAATCTATTTATTTGATATATTTATTTGTTGTTATTACTTGTACTTAATAAAAGTTATGTTCCATATTTATTTTTGTAAAGGGCATTTAGCATGAGAAACTGTGTGTCTGCACATGTTCATGTTCACTTTCACCTGAATCTGTGCCTTAATCACACCTGTGCAATCAATCAATTACCAGACTTCAGTCTAGATTCCAGCTGTTGGGAGTTATCCTCTCATGTTTGGATTAGATGCTGTTTTTCTGAGCTATTGTGTAGATGGAAAACACCTGGACACTTTACATTCTAGTGGTTATTGGATATGAGTTTCACCAAGCAGTTGTTTTTTGTGCCTGCAAATCAGCAACTACCTGCTGTATGTTCATAAAATAAGTGAACTAAAACATAAAGCTATTCAGTAAAGGTAAGGCTAAAGAGGTGGAGAAGGTTTGTCTTTTAGATATGGGTTTTTCAAGTGGTACATATATATCTTCTGCATTTTTGTAATCCACTTTGGATAAGTGCTTCTGGAAACAAGACTAGATGTGAATGTAAATCCAGAGCTGTAAATATATCTGCATAAAACAGCTGCTGGTAGTGATTCCTCAAACTGCTAGGGTTAGGGTTAGGGTTAGGGTTAGTTGTCAGTTGTTGAGATTCTCGAATGAGTTTAACATGAAGTGCTTCTCTCTGCTCTCTCCTCCAGTCAATATGGCCTTGGTTGGTCTACATGGTGTCAGGTAGTCAAACTGACCACACCCACAACACACCTGGCTCTGCCCACTACCCAGAATTTAGATCTTGCCCACAACATACCTATCTCTACCCACTCCCCGGCTAGCTCACTCTATAACCTCAGTAACACACATTATCTAATTAGTATTAGTAACACAGTACCTAAATTATGTATTTAGGTACATTATCCAGCAGACTTGTTAAGTTCACTTCATGGTCACATACTCAGTAATGATTCTTGAGTTACTACATTTTTAAACTGCCATCACAAAGGAACAAATTAACTCATACCCTGGAAGGTAGAGTTATGTAGCATTACTTTTTAAAATAATTTTTAATAAACACCTCCACAGAATATCCAGACCAGAATGGACCTATTGTGCCGATGTGGTATAACAGTTGGCAACCAGCTGGGGAGAAATGTCCAGGTCCAGTGAAAGGAACACACAGGTTCAGCGAGAGCCCTGGGCAACTCTCTGCTTCTCCAGTGTTACGGTCACACAGAGTCTTAGTGTGAAGGCAGAACAAAGACACTGCCCACAACCAATTAACATTCCACTTTTCTCTATAGCCCCGCCCCTTCACTGACACCTCATAAAACAGCAAACAGCAATTCTTACAGGCCATAAATGTCATTATAATCCCGTTAAAAACAACCCACAGAGCAGCACGCAGTGGAAGCACTGCCAGAGCACCCAACTTCGGGTCATTTGTTAAAAAACTGCTTCGATGTAGAACAAATGGTTATTTTTATTGGCAGTAATCTGAAGAAAATACCATTTTAAGTACAGCAAATCCAGCTCCCCCTTGTGACGGAAGTATTTTGGAGAGGTTGTAGTTTGACCTGCTTCACAATGGTTACTAAATACTTTGACAAAACTATATATGTAGTACATAAATACTGCTTGCCTAGTGTCCATGTTACTCCAGGATACTGAATCTGTAGGTGTAAATGCAGAAATGATTACAAGGCTACAAAAACAAGCTCATATTCCACAACAAAATACTTTAGGGACACCTAAAGACATTTGATCACTAGAATTATTAAAAAAAATCTCTGATTAAAAAAAAAAGCTCTGTGGCATTCTAGAACCAACAATTAAAAAGTCAGTTGAATTTTAGACCTTGATAATCTTTACATTAACATTTTTGATGTTATTCCTCATAATGAAGTTTCTCTGCAGATAAAGTCTTACAGTGAGAAAGCTTGTTGTTCCAATAAATGAAGAATAAATGAAGACCTGAAGGTGATGTTTAGAGCAGGAAGAGGAACTGGAGGGTCGCAGTACAGCAGGGGAAACTTAGAGAGAGATGTTTTTATTAAATATATACTGTAGTGGCATGGGTGCATGGACAGCTAAACTGGACATGTGCTGTTTTACAGCAGGGTAAGTGAATCACATGTGTAGTGCAGTAAAGGAGTGTGTTCCTGCCTTGTGGTGCTGTCTGGTGCACTGTAACTGTAACTGTTCAGGGAGGTTACATTCCACCAGATGACTGTGCACTTCACATAACCAGACACGCATTTATGAATCCAAGACCAGCCAGACAGGATACACAGGCGAACCTTTGGCTGTTGAAATAAATGCTGATGGTAATGAGATTTATTCTACACAAAATTCTACAAGCAAGCAGCTAAACTGTGAACAAAGTATTAGTGAAAAAACATAAAATAGACTTAATCATTAACATGAGTTAATCATGTAAACTCTTAGTCAGCAACGCTCCAAATCAACCTACAAAAGGTATATTTCATAAATCAACCTTCATAAGGTGTAATAGTTCCTATTTCTGAATGCAAATAAACATTATTTATCACATCTCCTACTACTTATTTATTTATCTCCTACTACAGCAATTTAAAGATGTTTTAGAAGAAGAATGTGACACTGCTTTGCTGATCCTCTACAGCTGCACAGAAGAACATGTGAATGTGTAAACACAGAGCTTCAAAATGAACAGCAGTCATCACAATAGGAAGGAATTTACAAAGCAGTCAGTGGATGCTGTTGATACGTCTTACGCTGCACGTCTTACATGATGCTCACAAGTTTACTCACTTTGGCGATTTGTTCATTTTATACACAAAAATGCTGAGAAACTGTCCAATTCCCTCTTACAAATTAGAGTTGAAAAGAGTGGTTTGCATAAATTCAGGTCTTAGGACATTAATTCTCACCCTCAGTATCAGCCACCTCTGAGGTCACCTGTGGATGCATATACAAACCAATCGAACTTTTTCTAGAGTACACAGTACACTGTTTTCTGTGTGATTGTTATATATAATTATTCTAACTACTGAGTATTTGACTATGTGTGAGTATTTGACTATGTGATGTACTCTTCGTTGATTTTAGCTCTGCTTTCAACACCATACTCCCAGACAGACTGATTGTCAAACTGATGGACATTGGTCTTCCTTACACCATCTGCAGCTGGATAAGAAACTTCCTCTCAGACCGTGTACAGAGAGTTAGAGTTGGCTCACATCTCTCCACAGCTCTCAGCATTAACACTGGCTCTCCACAGGGCTGTGTGCTGAGCCCACTCCTCTACACTCTGTACACCTATGACTGTGTCAGCACCCACTCGGACAACGTCACAATCAAGTTCGCTGATGACACCACTCTGGTCGGACTGATCTCTGATGGCAATGAAACGGCATACAGGGAGGAGGTTCAAAGGCTAGTGGAGTGGTGCTCAGAGAACAACTTGGTCATCAACACCTCCAAGACAAAAGAACTGATTGTAGACTTCAGAAGGAGGAAGTCCAACTTGCAGCCAATCTACATTGATGGACAGTGTGTGGAGAGGGTGTCCAGCTTCAAGTTCCTGGGGGTGTATATGGATGCAGATCTCCAATGGGGTTCTAACACCTCAGCGGTAGTGAAGAAGGCCCAGCAGCGTCTCTATTTCTAGGAAACTAAGAACCCTTAAGAAGCTGAATCTGGAAAAGAAACCGTTGACTGTCTTCTACCGCTGCGCCGTTGAGAGCGTTTTGACATACTGCATCTCTGTGTGGTTCACCAGTTGTACCATAGCACATAAAAAGGCCATACAGAGGGTCATCAACACGGCGCAGAAGGTTATTGGACACTCCCTCCCCTGCCTGGAAGACCTCTATAGAACTCGCTGTCTCAGGAGGGCTTATACAATCATCAAGGACAGTACACACCCAGGACATAGGATGTTTGAACTGCTGCCCTCAGGCAGACATTACCGATACCTCAAAGCAAGGACAAACCGTTTGAGGGACAGTTTTTATAACAGGGCCATATCCCTGTTAAACAAAAACTATACAGTTCACCGGTAGGCAGATGTTTTGTCTGCCTACAGGGACAAGTGCAATAACCTATGCTGCTAAAAACATAATATAATGTGCAATGATTGATGCTACAAATGTCAATTTCTTCACTTTTATACTTTTTATATATATATCTTCACGTGTATATAGGAAAGCTCAGTGTGTAAATAGGAGAGCTTAGTTCATTTATGCTTACGCCTGTATAGTTAATCATAGCTCATAATCTGTTATTTAATTTGTTTATATTTAAAACTATTATATTTTATATTTAAACTTCTACTTTCTATTGCACCAAGAGGGGAGGGGGGACTGTAATCCAATTTCATTGCGCAAATGTACAAGTACAGTGTGTAATGACAAAGTTTCAAGTTTCATTTTATTTCATTTCATTTCATTGACGTACAACAGCAGCGTTACACGCGACATTCCAAGATTAGGCTGCAGCTAACAGCGTGGTGAATCAAACGGAGCAAGGGACACCCGTTTTCCTGCAGAATCCTCTGCGCATCAATGCATATGCATCACTTGTAAAACTTGTAAAAAGTAACAAAAATGACAGACATATACCTTAGACAACCATCTTGACAGCAAGCCCCGCAGTAATACAGCCCAGACAACAAGGGAAGCACGAGCTTTGCCCAGAGCGTGCTAACTGTATATATATATATATACACTGGAGCTAATTGACCAAATAACCAGCATGACACAGAGGGGAGTGGGGGGAGAGTGGCTCCTCAACTACGGTGGCTATCCAAGCCCAAAAATGACTGACAGCCCAGTAACAGCTCTGCCCGTCACAAACAGACTGCAGTTAAGATGTTATGTCTGAGTATATGTATTTTTCCCCAAGTTCTCTATACAGACTGATGGTCAAGCCTGAAAGAGATACTGTAGATCAGAAGGTTGACTCTTGATAAGGTCACTCAAGTTCAAATCGGGGGACCAGAGGCATGGCCACATAGAAATTAACTCTAGGTTTGAAACAAAACTGGTTTGCCAGGCCTTGAGAGAGAAAAGGAAATACATACTGTTGCCCTCTGACCTTCAGACTGTAATAGTGTTCTCCTACATTCAATTGGACACCTGATCGACTCAAGAATTCCAGCCGTAACACAACAGGGAAGACCAGCTGACTGTTAGACATGACATAGGTATCTGCAGCCAGTCCATGTCACTCATATGAAAGCTGGACTCTCCCTTCTGATGTGTGCACTTTTCCATCAGTCAGAACAAAAGATGGGTTGGAATTATTGAATGTTACCTCTCCTGAATTGACATATCTCCCACAGATGCATCTGCATTAGAGTGAATGTACTGCCTGTATCCAAGATGGCTTCCACCTGGTGTCCTTGTATTCCATTGACAACTTTCAATAAAGAACAGAAATGTAGACTGAGCCAAGGTTAGATGTTGGGGCTAGCAACCAGGTTCTTTAGACTGAGCAGTTGGTTTCTTTTGGGGCTGGCAACCAGGTTCTTTAGACTAAGGAGTTGAGTACCACAAACCCCGAAGGCTAACTGTTCACCAAACTTTTCCTTCCAGCCTTTGTTCTCTTTCCCCTCCCCAAGATGGCCACCACCCATCTTCAACATAAAAATCCCCAATTCTATTAAAGAGGGGACTAAAATATAGGAAATCATGTGGCAAGATCACACAGTGAGCAGTGAGAGATAGAGTGTGTCTGTGAAAATGGGGAAAGAGTGAAAGAGATGCCTAGTGGTGTTATAACACTTAGGTATATTGCTATTATTATAAGGGTTTGGAATATACAGGTGCTTGTAAATATAATTTACAAGTTTCACTTTTTGAATGGAATTACTGAAATAAATAAACTTTTTCATGATATTCTAATTTTATGACCAGCACCTGTATGTAGGGGACAGTTTTTGCAGCATGAAAGCATATGAGACATGTATTAAAACATCATATAACAATAAAAAAACAGAAACAAAAAATGGAAGGGCATTTCAGCATCTGTCCATTGTCATTATAATGGTGATGTACAGGTCTTCTAAGTTATGGAGGCAGTAGCTGAACATAGTAACATCAACTAAAGTATATTGCTATGCCTCACAGTGTCAGTTTCAGTGGGCAACCACAGTTGTCTAAATAGACTGAACAAGACAGTTCCTCCCTCTGCTATGAGAATTTAAAAAGGAGTGTCACTTGGTCTGGCCTTACTCATATCACACATGAAGATTCAGGTAAATAGTGAGCATATCTCAGATGATGGAGAGGAGGCAATCTAACCAAAAAAACGAGGACCTAAGGATGGTAAAGGCCATGCACCATGGAAACCATGACCCCAGAGGGATGAACTGTACAGGATCTTCTCCACCCCCTGTAAGACATGCCTGAGTCCTGAGGCAGGAGGTCACCCTTCAGAAGCAGGCGTCACATGACAGGAACCTGGAAAGAGACAGTCATGTG
>JAOXYF010000003.1:25272798-25283922 GCA_028565775.1 Sternarchorhynchus goeldii
GTGTGTGTGTGTGTGTGTGTGTGTGTGTGTGTGTGTGTGTGTGTGTGTGTGTGTGTGTGTGTGTGTGTGTTTCCCTCAGAATATCCAAATGTTCTGTACTGTCTATCTCCATTCCTTGACTTGATTTTTGTTTTATTTATATTTATATATATATATATATATATAACAAAAAAGCAAGTAAAGGAATGGAGATAAAGACAGCACAGAACAGGACATTTGGAGGTGTGTGTGTGTGTGTGTGTGTGTGTGTGTGTGTGTGTGTGTATATAAAATAATATTATTTATTTATTTTTATTCATTTTTAATTCGTATTTAATACTGAAGTGAAATATTTAATATTTCACCAATATTTTAGTGGTATCAGTAATATTTCAGTAGTATTCTACTTATGCTGAAGTTGGCTGTGAGCTGCCTCTTGTATGAAGTGTGTTGTGTGAATCAGCTGACCCAGTCCTGACTCTCACTCGTGTTCTTCAGCCCCCGATGGAGGATGGTGCTCGTAAGCGTCACTCCTCCAGTGGCCGTCGCCACCCCACCCAGCCGTCTGGACGGCCTCATGGCCAGGTGAGCTCTGCCCCCGCCCCTGGAGCTCCACCCACCAGAGACGATGCCAAAAACACCAGCCAGCGATCAACCATGCCCAATACCAAGCCACCAAAGTAACCTGCCCACTGCCCCGCCCCATGCCCGGCCTCCACTCACACACTGGCCCTGCTCTGTGGGCTCCAGCCGCTAGTGCAAGCATGACCAACTGACTGACGAATGGCTTGTGAATGGAAAATCTAAGGCTCTTCCATTACTACTTTTTTTTTTTTTTTTTCTTCCCGCTTTTACATCTAAAACCCCATTTTGTGTGACACTGATCGAGAGACTACTGAGGGGATACGAAAATGTTCCATACTTTATTATTATTATTATTATTATTGTTGTTGTTGTTAATAATTTTCTCTTTATTTGAACCTTTATGTCCCCATGAATCTTAACTGGGTGAACATGGCAGTAGCATCGTCAGTGCCCCCGGGTGTTTGGCTCCTCAAGGTTTGCTCCCTGGCTCAACCCTTTCCTTATGAACCTGTGATTAGATGAAAGATGGGTGATACGTTTCATACTGACCCCATCTGATTGGATGAGAGATGGCTGATGTATTTCCTGACTCTGTATGATTGGATGAGAGATGGCTGATGTATTTCCTGACTCTGTATGATTGGATGAGAGATGGTTGATGCGTTTCTGAATGAATTTGTTTTTCTGTGGTTTGAAAACATCACCTTTAAAAACTGTTGTTGTTGACCAGACAGGAAGGGCAAAACAAAAAAGCTAAATTCATCAGATCTGCGTGGTGCCCTTCCCTCTGTTAAAAGTTGCCTTATTTTAATGGTTTTTCTGTTTAACTTGCGCCGGGCACCTTAACATGATTGTACAGCATTTAAAACTGCAGTTATGCAAAACTCCATTGGTCAAGTCAGCATCCGCCCCACCCGCTGGCCCCGCCTGCCAGCTCCATCATGCCGCTTTTTGTCTTCCAGGTGTCACATGGTCTGTTCCGGAAGCTTAATCTTCGGCGTTTGTGTGGTTTTCGTGTTCAGTCATTTTCTCTCAAGGACTGTGAGCAATCTTTCATTCATCATCATTCAGACCCTTCAAGGACTGGAACCATAATCCCGATTACTTGAAGAAAAGAGGAACAGGCTGTTACATGGACCCGTCTAACCCAGCGGGGCATCGCCACAGCTGCCACTTAACAGGACAGAACTGGCCAACCACCTGGAGCTCTGATGGCCGCACACAGATACGCAAACACACACACACACACGTACACACACACACACACACGTACACACACACACACACACGTACACACAGTGCTGAGCATGACGGTGGGAACATAAAAAAAAAAAATGCTCACAGTTAATCGACTGACCTGCAAAGTGACCCCTGCTCTAGGGTTAGGGTGCCTGCGCTCTTCTCTAGGAGAAGTCGGCTCCATGCTCATCTTCAGCCGTTTCCTCCGACGGAAAACGCAGATCATCATCATCAGCTGGGTGGAGCAGCTGTGACCTGCTGCTGTATACGTCACTTCAGAAGAGGCTTCGTTTCAGTAGCTGGGAAAACACCTGTATACTCGCCTTACACCTACACACCTTCATTTTTAATCGTCCCTGGTAACCCTTTTAATCATTTTTTAATTTGAGTTTTTGCTGTGTCCTAGCTGTGCTTTAAATAATGTGTATGTTTGTCACAACGTAACACCTCTGTGGACTTTAGCAAATGGGAACGAGGATGTAGTACAGGGCTGTAGAGCATTTACATCATGAGCCAGTTTCAGTGGCAGATGTGAATGTAATTTTATTCTCTCTGTTCTAAATTATAATTTTCTGTTCAATTGGCCCATGGATGATAAAACCTCAGATATTTGAGCAGGATTTCCAAAAGAATTCTGTATTGTTTAGTTTTATTCCCCTAATTTGTTTTTGCTTGGTTTTTTTTGGGGGGGGGGTAAATTTAAGGGTTCGGGTTATTAACATTTACTAAAGAATCATTTACTCATTGACAGGCAAAACAAAAAAGATAGGGAGAACAAATCCTCAATATATTTCCCAGCCTGTGGTGAGAATGTCTATGTAGATCTTTCATTGCTGGGTCCCCCGCCCTGCAGGGCAGACGCGGTGCTCTCCTGCCCCCTGCAGGGCAGACGCGGTGCTCTCCTGCCCCCTGCAGTATGAAGGGGGTTGGAGCCTGGCAGGGTGTGTTCAGTATTGTCCGCGAGCTGGTTGATGGAGTGTTGCATCTTGACCATGCGGATGGCGGTTGTCAGGATGGGCTCCAGTCCAGCACCCATCACAGCAGCTCCGTCTGCAAACGGGATGACCAGCCTGACAGACCCCCAAAAGCCATAGATATGAAACAGCTGTGTAAGGGTATTTACAAACAAATGTTAATAGTTCACTACCATTATAGTCTTCTGGGCTCCTGAAAGTGAAGAAAAAAATGAACAAAAACAAAAAAAACAAAAAAAAAAAACACAAAATGGAAAATGTAAAATACTTGAATGACGACTTGTACCATAACATTTAAAATTCATGATATCTGCTTTGTAGGCTGATGTGATTCGCTGTTTAGTGTCATTTGTAATTTCTAGTAATTATGCTTTTCCTTAAAGAATAAAAAAATATATAAAATGGACAAAAAAACCTTAAACAGCTGCTCTGTCTCTTTCCGTGCTGAGGGTTTTAGTTTTGTTCTGGGTCTTAAACCAGATCTAACAAATAGAAGCATCATCAAGCTGCTCTATGGTCATCGTCACTCGATCTGAGGTCTCAGTTGTGCTGAATGTTTTGTAGCCAGACTGTCATTGAGAGACATGTGCACTTGTTTCTGATTAGTTCTGCATCTTTATAAAGAGCCTCTTTGGAGGTATTTCAGAAAGACCATCCTGAATCTGATGTTTTTCCCCTAACTGCGGCCCACTGTCCCGTTGGTATGTTGGGAGGAGCTCCATCAGGATGACAGGCCACATCCTACTGGAACAAGACTGACTGACTGGGTGGAAGAAAAGAGAAAACTGATCTGAGTAATCTGATCTGATTGTAGTTCTGATTTGAATTTTGTCTCTGGCACACACACACACACACACACACACACACACACAGACTGCTGCGGGGAACCGGCACAACAATCTGAGCTCTGGTTCTCGGGGCTCTGTCTGTCTGTTTACTGTCTGCTTGCAGCTCTCTCTGCTTGTCTCTGTTCTAAGCATGGGAGACGAGTGTCTCCATCTTTAACAGTGGTAGCCTCATGTAAGCCAATGTCAGGGTTCCAAAGTTAAGTCCAGTCCTAAGATAAGATAATCCTTTATTAGTCCCACAATGGGGAAATTTCCATAATTTCTATAACTGCTTGTTAGTCACCTATCACCCCTAACCTTATCACCTAAACTAATCATTTTTCAAAGAAACAGGTTCATTTAGTTTGTGCAGATTTATTACTGCATTTTGAAAGTCAAAATGTATAAATGAATCTGATTCAATTGTTTTATTTACATTACATTTAGTACTGATCATTACATTTAGTACTGATTACATTAAAAACATTTGAAATCTGAATGCTTAGCAATGTTTAATGTTGGTCTACAAACTAGTGTCACTAGGCATAGTATTAAGTGTTAAGTTCGTAGTATTAAAAGGTCCTTTAGACTCTGGACTTCATATCTTAACGTCTACAGCAGTAATGTCTCGTAAAAATCTGACCAAGACACCTTGGTTGATAAACTTGTACTGTTGACAGTGCAGCTTCACAAATGCACTGGTGCGGTTCAGCAGTAGTGGCCCCAGCACTCACTGAGGCTCCTTTGTCGCATCCCGGATGGTCTCGCTAAGGGGAGTCAGACTCAGCAGGACTGTGTGCCGCTCATAGGCTTTGGTCTTCCTGAACTTGTCGTCTGTTCCGTGTAGTCTGTCCAAGACGCCAAGGACTCCATAGCACTGGTTAAACCTGGCATCAGACATCAGGAACGAGCTAGGGTTAGAGTTACAAAGCACATTTTCCTACGTTCAAGTGCAGATGAAGTTGGTAAAGGATTTTCAGTGATCCTGAGCTCATTGTGAACTCTGGTACAGTTGCACTTCACCTACTACTAGACTCGCTAATGATCCCACACTCATGGAGAGAGTTTTTGTTTATCTGCTGTCAGATAAAGGCTGGAGCAAGCTAGAGTCTGACACGTTTGACCTGGTTTATGTCTCTAAAGGCCAGTACAAGTCTGTTATTAAACCACTGTTCAAACATACTGTTTTCGCATCGTCTCAAGTTCAAACCAAAAACAATTCACAAATAAATCTTTCTCTGTCCTTCTCATCTTCCGTGGTTGCTCACTTGAGGTGGTGGAAGTCATGGAACTCTGGTGACGGCAGCAGAGGCAGGTGATAACCACAGTGGGAGATGGTGGTGACCAGCAGAGCGATGGTGAACCACAGCGAGGTGGTTGATAGGTGGGAGCTGAGCAGCACCGGGCCAATCAGAGCAGGGAACATGTTGGAACACTGCCAGAGGGGCGGGGCAAAGTGAGATTAATGCGTGTGCATAAATACTAATATACAAACATAAGTCACACATAAAAAATTCCACTGTCAGAGCATCTGATTATTAGAAACACAAAATGAGGCTGAAGGGACTTCACCCACCACGTGCTCCACTGGGTGGGCGTAGAGGGACACAACTCCCACAGGAGCTGTCCACTCGTGGTGGATCTTATGGATGTGCTTGTAGAACAATGGGTGGTGGAACAGCCTGCACATGTGGAAAACTGTGGTCAAGCTCTGAATCATAGTAAACTGCAAATCACAGGCATACCTACGAGATGTACTGGCATTTTATTAAATGCAATGCAGGGTGTAACAGGAGAAATTGTAAAATAGACAGCAAGCAGGGGGCAGTCTGGGCAGACTTGCTTTGCTGACCTGTGGGAATAGTAGAAGAAGATCTCCTCCAGCAGGCCACAGATTGCCAGTTCCAGCAGCACCCAGTGAAAGGTGGGGAGCTGCGGGCCACAAGGATCCCCCCGCCACTGCATCACCACATAGGTGAGCACCACCAGTGGCACTGACAGGCACAGCTGGTTCAGGACAACTGTACCGACTGCATGGCGCAGCTTCACTGAGTCCACCTGCAGGCACCCGCCCCCCCAAAAAAGAATATTATATTAGCAAAGAAAAACATTTTAAATGTAGTCAACTTATCTTGCATATATTAGATTTTGATCAAATATTTGCAAGGTTCAACTTATGGAACATTTAACCTACTTACATTTTATTGCATTGGCAGATCATTTTTCTTTTTTCTTGGTAACAATCATTTTAATAGTAATCAGTAAAACCTATAAACATCTTAAATGAGGTTGTGAGTGAATATCATACATGGACTCTGATCTGCGTGCTACAGGACAGTGCTCATCAGCACGGTATCTTCTACAGGAACCACGGCTCTGGGGGCACTGGAGTTTATCACCAGTAACTGGGTGATCTGTCATATCAGCCCTGATCTCCGTGGCACTGCGTGTGTGTGGAGCAGCATGTGAGACCTTTACACCTCCCACACGTCTAAAAGGAACACAGCTTGTTGACCTTTTACCTTGACAGGCTTGGATGAGAACAGGGGTCATTTTGTTGGTAGCAGTGGTCTATTGAACACTAGAAATTTAGAGCAATTTATAAATTGTAAAGTTAACATCAGACTTCCAAATAGTATTTATGCATCTATATCGTTGTGGGTTACATCTAAGCCCAGTGCTGACCCACAGTGAATCCAGTAACACTGTGGAATGTTGCTTCTGAGCCACGTGTGGCTCAATGTGTTATCTGGATTCATGGCTGTTCCTGGTGGGCTTTCAAAGTCTGTCGGCTCTGTGAGGACTTGCGGTTTATTGACCTTCACATACTGGGGCAACTGCTTTTATCAGCACCACCCCCTCTTATTTCCACAAGAGGCCACATGTACAGTAAGTTCATGGTCTCAGGATTGTGGCCCAGAAGGTAATGACTGACAGAGTAGAGAGGAGCGGGTGGAGTCAGCAGGTAATGACTGACACAGTAGAGAGGAGTGAGTGGAATCAGCAAGTCACATGGCTCCGTACCGGGTTATTTTTGTCCACCTGGATCCTGTACCGTGTGATGAAACTGGGCCTCCCTGTGGTGTCCACCACCATCAGGAAGCCATTAAAAAGCCAGAAGAAGAACGTGGGTACCAGCATGGTCCCTGTAGCACAGTGTTAAGATCATGAAAAAGCTTTGACTCAACTTCATAACATTTAAAAACAGACTCACAGTAACAAATGGACAAGGATTTTACTAATGCTTGTGTTGGGTTTATAAATTCAACAGAAGTACTGCAGGGAATGTCTGTCTTCGTGTCAAAGAATAAAGTAAATGAAATGGAATGAAAATGGAGAGCTTTGCTCTCACCAACAATGAACAAAGTCAGTTCATTTCCATCAAAGGCATGATATAGCCTAGTCCACTGAGTCTGCCAGAAATCCCCTGATGCTCCCCAGAACCTCTGCAGATGCCTGCACACAGCACACACACACAATACACACCAACACAGAGCAGCTTAGGATGACAATTCACATATAACTACAGAACAAATGATCACATATAATCTAACCTTCTGACCCAAGGCTGAGTTTGGAGAGATGAGTGGCTCTTAAACACTCCATAACATTGAATGAGAAGCCCATGGTGCTTCTGCAGAAACTCTTTCATTGTAATAAGCAATTTAATGCTGTTTACGGATACAAACATCAGTGGACAAAATGATGAATTTTCTAGAGCTATCTAAATGTGATATGACACTGTTGTCTGAGGTTGTTGACAAGTCCCTCCTTTGTAAAGAACACAAGAGTGAAGAATGGAGGTGGCTTTTATGTATAAAAGTGATACTGTACTGGACTGCCAACACCCATTTGTTTACCCAATAAAACAGTGGTATCACCCAATATAAGTGATATCACCAAGTTGTTTAGACTTTTGTACAGGAGAGCCCAACCCCAAACTTTTATGAGCTCACACTGTATGCCAAAACGGGCTGATCGATCAATAACTGATCAGACAACAGTCAAACTGGAATCACTCAGCATTAGCAAGCAGTGACGGGAAAAGATAAGAAACAGCCGATCATCTCCTCGATTACCATGAGACTCATCCAATCATCTCCCGATTAAGATTAGACTCAGTTTTGCAATGTGAGACAAATGCACCCCCAGAATCCAAAGCATTTGCACATCAAACATTTATTACCATGTTACAGAGTTCCGAAATGCAACAAGGAAGAACAACCCCGATCCAATGACAAAGGCCGCCTTCTTCACGGAATCCCATAATCCCCCGCTAGTTTCCTACAGAGACGAAATCTGTTACCACAATGACACAAGTGGCTACAACATACCCAGCCTGTGTTTGGTGCTCATTAGCAACATTTTCAGCACCTTTATAAAGTCATGCTATAATATTTTGGGCATTTAGCAGAAAAGCAATCTTAGGGAGTGAGACGTCAGTAAACTACATTTACTAGATCAGAAGACAAACTCAAGAAAATTAACCGGTATTAAACTTTAACTGTTTAAAGCGGACGTAACATTTCATTTACTGCTACGTTTATTTTCATGTCTGTAAAAATATCGTTAATAACTAAAACATTCAGCAAAACATTTAGCGTTTTTAACAAAACATTTAGCATACGTAATAAACCATGAATGTATACGAACAACGTGAACGATATTTTACATGTCCTAAAAGACAATGAGCCACTGACTACGCCTTCATAACCTGCCCAAAAGTTCAGCTTTGACCAACCAGAAGTCATGTTTTTAAAGCTCGTGTTTTTAATCCTCATAATTAACTAGTAAACATATCAGTATAGCAGTTAATTTAAGCTAATAACATAATAGCGCATTTGTTGAAAAGCGTTGAATAAGGTTTGAATGTACCTGTCGCATCCGGCTCTTCCTGCGGTCGCTTTGTGCGCTGGACGCGGGCGGACCCTTCATGTCTTTAACAAGCGTAACCACAGAGGTCATTTTGAAAACGCCGACTTTGTACGTCAAACGCCATATAGTTACTTACAAAATAACATCTAAAGCATTTGAAACTAGCGATATATTTATCTATACTGGTATGTCTTGAAAGTCACATGTCAAAACATAAAAACAGTTTACCAATACATGTCAACACAGCAGCGCACCTATGATGTAATGCGTGTTAAATTGCGCAAAAAAAGTCCGTTTTACTAGGTTATATAGATTATTATGTATATATTAACTATGAAGCTAAACAGGCATCTAAAACTTGTAGTCACTTGTACTCACCGGAACCACAGCTGTCTGCAGCGTCACTGCCTGTGTTATTTTAATGATTACTTTAGTTTTGTGGAACGAGTTATCTACGACATGCATTATTCCTGATTGGTAGGTCGATGATCAGCTGATCACCACTAGAATAAACCAGATGCAGTAGTGGACTGAGATGCTCAACATTTTTAATAACTTCATAGGAGATTCCCACTCCAGCCGTTTGGTACATTACTTCAGAGGTGGTAACGCGTTTTTTTCCTGCCTGAGGCGTTGATGATATAAATTAGTTCTTCCTTCAGTGCAGTCGGTTTCCATCAGAAGCGTAATATACGTTATATATGGTGCTTAACCATAACACTTACTCTAGCATTCTGTAAGTGATGGGTATAAAAGGAAAAGACGAGGTTATGTCTACAGAAGAATGCCAAAAAACTCCCAAAATATATCTTCATTATAAAATTTGGCATCCGCCAACGAGTCATTCATGCTCGCCCTAATAACTAGCTCACTAACACTGTGGTTTAATAACTGTAAACTAGGTCACTAACACTGTGGTTCAATAACTGTATCCTAGCTCACTAACATTGTGGTTTAATAACTGTATCCTAGCTCACTCACACTGTGGTTTAATGCAGAGGTTTAATTTTTCAACCGTTGTAGTCGATTTTGAATGAAGTTACTTTAGCATTTGTTCATCAGAATTTCTCAGATAAGATCATGTTAATTTGCACCAGCGCATCAATGAGATGTGGGTTAGATAGATAGATAGATAGATAGATAGGTAGATAGATAGATAGATAGATAGATAGATAGATAGATAGATGTATTGACTGATTGACTGATTTGTATCATGAACTCTGTACGATGATTGAATATTATAATGGTGCACTACCGTGTACTTAGCCAGAGACCTAGCTAGTTTATTGTCCAAACATTTAATGTTTGCATAACCTAACCTAACCTAACCTAACATAACATAACATATAACATAAAAAAAATTCTGGTTTCATGTTGTGCAGCAGTATATCGCCTCCCCTGGGTCCTAGCGCCACTCATATTATATTGCCAAAAGTATTCGCTCACCTTCCTTGACTCACATATGATCTTAAGTCACATCTCATTCCTAATCCATAGGGTTCAATATGGCGTTGGTCCACCCACTGCAGCTAGAACAGCTTCAATTCTTCTGTGAAGGCTGTCCACAAGGTTTAGGCGTTTGATTATGGGGATTTTTGACCATTCTTCCAGAAGCGCATTTGTGAGGTCACCTACTGATGTTGGATGAGAAGGCCTGGCTCTCAATCTCTGCTCTAATTCATCCCAAAGGTGTTCTGTCGGATTGAGGTCAGGATTCTGTGCAGGTCAGTCAAGTTCATCCAGACTCTGCCATCCATGTCTTTATGGACCTTGATTTGTGCACTGGTGCACAGTCATTTGGATTGGTGAACGAATACTTTTGGCAATATAGTGTATCTCAGTTCTATGTGAATTTGGATAAACGATGTCACTGTCGAATTTGACTGAGAACCGTTTGTTTTAGTGTGTTTGAGTGTGTGTGTGTGAGACAGTAGATCAAGGTTAGTGACACAGTCCTCACCCTTCTGGAAACTTACTAAAAAAACTGTAGTTTTGAAGTCAAAGGCCACACTTGTATTTGACATTTTAATTATGCATTTGTTGTGCAAACATCAGACACATGCACAGTGTGTGTGGGGGGGCAGTTCTATTGAGTGTTTGAACTGTACTGAGTGTACTGTGTGTGCATATTGTAAGATAAGATAAGATAAGATAATCCTTTATTAGTCCCACAATGGGGAAATTTCCAGATTACAGCAGCATAAGAAAGAGGATACAGAAACACAATTGAAAAACAGAACCAGAGGCTGCAAAATAAATAAATGAGTAATGATTGCTCTGAGTGTGTGTATTGTATTTAGTGTGTGTATTGTTCTGAGTTTGTGTATTATATTTTTTGTGTGTATTGTATTTAGTGTGTGTATTGTTCTGAGTGCATGTATTGTATTTAGTGTATGTATTGTATTTAGTGTGTGTATTGTTCTGAGTGTGTGTATTGTTTTGAGTGTGTGTATTGTATTTAGAGTGTGTATTGTATTTAGTGTGTGTATTATATTTAGTGTGTGTATTGTTCTGAGTGTGTGTATTGTATTTAGTGTGTGTATTGTATTTAGAGTGTGTATTGTATTATATTTAGTGTGTGTATTGTTCTGAGTGTGTGTATTATATTTTTTGTGTGTATTGTTCTGAGTGTGTGTATTATATTT
>JAOXYF010000003.1:25285137-25297394 GCA_028565775.1 Sternarchorhynchus goeldii
GTATGGTATTTAGTGTGTGTATTGTTCTGAGTGTGTGTATTATATTTTTTGTGTGTATTGTTCTGAGTGTGTGTATTGTATTTAGTGTGTGTATTGTTCTGAGTGTGTGTATTATATTTAGTGTGTGTATTGTTCTGAGTGTGTGTATGGTATTTAGTGTGTGTATTGTTCTGAGTGTATGTATTATATTTTTGTGTGTATTGTTCTGAGTGTGTGTATTGTATTTAGTGTGTGTATTGTATTTTTGTGTGTATTGTTCTGAGCGTGTGTATTGTATTTAGTGTGTGTATTGTTCTGAGTGTGTTTAACTGCTTGCCCACACATTGCTGATATGTTTGCTTCCTGTATACCAGTAAATGTCATTTTTTTAGATTTCCTTTTAAGAGATGATGGAGTGTTGATTAGCTTTCTCTGTATCTCTATGTATCTGATCTCCTCCATGAAGGAAACCTTCATTATCACCCTTCAAAGTTTGTTTTGGTTTAGTCAGTCGAAAGTCAAGTAGTTAGTCAAGTCATGGTGGCCATCCTTGATTCCCCTGTCCTATGTAGGTATGTTAGCGTTTGTCTGTGTGTTTTCTTGTTTCATGTATGATGGCAGTGAGGGGTGCCATTAACCAGTGTAGGTATCTGAATAAATGTTCAATTATTGCAAATGTGCCTTCTCGTTTTATGACAACAGTGAGTTGTGACACAGTAAAGGTAAAATTAAAGTATAAAAGTGAAGAACAAACACTTCATTACTGATTATCACATTAATGTATGGGACATTCCAATGATCAGTAAATATGTCCAGTTCATGTGTTTCACAAAATATATTTTGCGAAGGTAGCGCTTAAGTATTAGGTATTATGAAGGTAGTACTTAAGTATTAGGTATTATGAAGGTAGTAATTAAGTATTAGGTATTATGAAGGTAGCACTTAAATATTTGATATTTACCCATTGCTGTAATGTGACTCAGCTGTGATGAATTATGTTGAGAAGAACATCTGCTCAATAAGTTAAGTACTGATTTCAGTATTGGACTGTTCACTCCAGTTGGTGCTTAAATTATTAACGTTAGACACAGATGGTGGATTTTTTTTTTACTTTGTTAATCTTTTTTATCTACTCCATAGAAAATGCCAGCCCAGGGCAGTTAAACTGAAGAAGATGACTGTGTCTTAGGATGTCAGGTTTCTTATCACAAGTACATTGAAAACAGAAATGGTAACAAGTGCAGTCTGCTCTCACCCCTGAAGTGTCACATTGACCTTTCTGGGCAGGAAACTTTACTGTCAAACTTTACCACATTACTGTGGGTAAAAGCCTGACTCCAGAGTGTCTGAACAATACTGCATATATGGAAATGTTTTAAATGATCATTACAATCTGCAGCACCTCTTATATCACCACTAAATACAGGCTCTGATTCTGATTCTGATTTTGATTCATTGTTGCATTTGCCAAAAGAATGTTTCCAGATATATAAGAAATGATGACGATAAACGATTATTGAGGTTATCATTTCTTTTATTCAAAAGTATAACATTTTATGAAATTCATGGCCTTTGGATTTTGCTTTTATATTCTGGATTTTGTTAGCTGTATTCTGACATTAAAACATGTCAGACGAAAAAACATTAACACAATATATACATAAGTGATTTGAATAGATGACAAAATGTTCCTTCATATACACTTTGTTATAATTTTCTGTGTTAAACCAGAAGCTAGTTTATGCCTGTCTGGGCTGCTCTGGTTTCCGTATTGGTGGGTTCTGTGTGTGTGTTCTTGTGTGTGTGTGTGTGGGCTATGTAAGTGTGAACCTGACCATGCACAAATGAAAGTTTTGTCTGTGTTAACAGGAAATACGAGACCATCTTTTTGTAATTGCAAAATGATTCACATATCTCTATCTTTTAAAATGATTCACATATCTCTATCTTTTAAAATGATTCACATATCTCTATCTTTTAAAATGATTGCAAGGACCTTTATTTGAATCATTTTTTGTGTTGCTGAATCAACAGTTTTGAGTGGTAAGTTTTTTTTTACTATCCTCTTCTCCTTGACAATGGCAAAAGAGAGTTACAGTTTTAGTTCAGTTGATTTGTTCTGTTTCTCTTAAGGAAGGATTGTAGAAATTGCTCCAGGAGATGATGTTTCTTTAAACTGTTCATCCAACACGGAGATACTTCATTGGGAAGCACCTAAACTCAGTAACAAAAAAATTGTGGAGTTCAGGACGATACAGTATCTACTTATAAAAAACTTTCAAAATGAGGATAAGGGACTGTATTCCTGCCATGAAGAAACTGTCACTTTGGAATTAAAATATGGTAAATAAATAATATATACACATTTATCCTTGTGTAAAAGCACACTGTGAAATTCTGTTTCCAGCTATTTCTTCACCACGTCACTGCACAGTGAGGAACGTGTCTCAGGACTGTTCTTATTAGTTTTCTGCCCAATAAATTCTTACTAGGACCATTGCATTTAATTTTGGGTTTGGCCATTTTTGTTTTTGAATAAAGAGTGTATCTAAAAGTAAAGCAAGTAAAAATGATCTAACTTGCAAAGTACACTGTGTGTTTACTTCAGCATCAGGGAAGAATCATCAGACCCTTTTCCGAGCCAGTGAGGGTGACTCGCTCTTCCTTTTTTGCAAAAGTTTGAGCTCCTCATTGCTACGGGCCACATGGTACTGGAAAGCCCACAGTATCAACCCGTCTACCAAACCCATGCATCATAAAGACGTGTCTGTTCACTTTAAAGGTCGGCTACAGCTCAGGAGTAAACAAAATGACTTTTCTTTAAGTATTTCACATATAGAATGGGATGACTCCGGGATATACATATGCAACCGTTCTAGCAAATTCTCTGAAGTCAAATTGACGTCCTTTGAACTTGTAGTTGTGAAAGGTACTCAAACATGTCTTTTAAAAATTACTTAAATGTAAATGTAAATTGTATTCAGTCAGTGGTACTTCAATATATGAGCTCAATATCATTTTCATTAACTAAGTGTTCACATAGGAATGTTTACATTATTAATTTTAGCCACAAACTTAAAAAAAATTAAAATATCTTTTTTGTCTCCTCCACAGTGAGTGCCAACCCAAGGCAGCTAACTGAGGGAGATGACTGTGTCTTAGAATGTCAGGTTTCTCATCAGCTGCCAAATTCACAAGTATTTTGGATCAATTTAAAAAATCAGCGGAGCCTTCATGAGTTTTCCAGCCCACATAAGTTGAAGAGCGTTGGGGTGGACGAAGTACACTGGGCCTGTGCTGTGTTTTACCAGGGCACACTGAGAGCCCTTTTCCCATTAACTCTCAACATTAGCTCGCATTTCAGCTCTACTGCAAGAGTATCAGCTGACACCACAGAGGACATAACCCTGCTGACTCCACTGCAGACTAGAGATAGTCTTGCATTCTATACTGTCTCACAAGGTACACACAGCAACATTCATTACCATATTTATATTAGGACATTGGTGAAAGCATAAACTTGACATTTCTATAACATCACCTCATATCTGTCTAATAGTTCAGAGCCAACTATTAACATTGAACTATTAACAGTCTTCATCACAGCTGGTGCTTGTACAGGGTTCATTCTTGTCATCGTGCTCTGTGTTACATGGTGGAGAATAAAGGGTAAGAAATATTTACACAGTGAGCATGTACTCGTATAAGCAAATGTATGTACATATAAGGGTAATTCTAAGCATCTCTAACCCAAACCCTATTATACTGTCTTTAAGTACTCATCTTTTATTATTATTTTGTGATAGTCATATTTACTTCCTAGAAACTAAATGAATATAATCACATAAGACTCGTCATGAGTCTCATTTCGATTCAGTTTCCACCGAGTTTGATGCACCTTCAATATGGATTGGAATCTTCTCATGTTTTCTTAGAAAGGAAAATGTCAGAGTTGCCTCCACGTCTGAATGACAGTGTTATGTATGCTGAAGTGAGCTTCAGGCAGAGATCAGGTGGGCTACATTTACACCAAACCCTTGTGAAGGTGAAGGTGTGCCCTGTTGAGTGTATGACTGAAACCAATTCTTTATCCAACTGAACTAGTATATGGTAAATTATATTTTAAACTTAACTGTAGCACTGTTAAATATAACTTTCATTCTTTTAGTGCATGTGTGAATGTATAATTCCTTATTGTTCAGTGGGCTCTTTAATGTGTAATGGATTAAAAATGTAATAACTGTTTTGCAGATCATACGTTACCTGATTGTGAACAACTTTCTGTGAGTACAAAGAAAGTTGTGTAATTATTTGGAGTCAGGGTCTGTTCAGTAATTCTACATACTTGCTCAGTGAAGGTGCTTTTCTGTTTCTTCTTATTTAGAACGACTCCCAACCTGAAGAAACGGAAGTCATATATGTAACAGTTACTTTATCTTAAAGTGAATCTGTTAGAATCTGTTATAACCTTTACATAACCTATTACATTTTTTATCTGTCTGGTATTTAGAGCTTTCAAGTGGTGTTCCACTAACACCTGCACGAGGGATAAAGGGAAGTATTATTATGTGTTAATGATTGATTAATATACATTATTGAATAACATTAATCTTTGAAACGGTTTACCAAGAGGATTCAAGAATGTACATTGTTTTGTGAAATTGTTTATTCTCTAGAGAAGCTATTTACTTTGCATCATCAGTATAAAATATACCTGCTGATGTTAATGGACTTCACCTCCCTATTAGGTGGAACAATTAGTGTATAAAGAGTCTGGTCTAGCCCAAGCCAGGTGAGGGGAAAAATGTTGCTGAACTGAAGCATTTTAGTCTCTTTGTTTCCTCTGGTCTACCACACACGTCTAGATAAGATAAAGACCAAAATACAAATCCAGCTTGCTAAAACAATATAAAGAATATAAAGTCAATAGGCCTCATAGATTAACTGGGACTGATCAATTAGTAGTTCCCAGAATTTTAACAAACATGGGGACAGTTGCTCGCATCTGCTTTGCTGCTCCCCCCAAACTCTTAGATTCTCCCCTAACTCTTAGATTCTCCTCTAACTCCTAGATTCTCCCTTAGCTCCTAGATTCTGCAGGTGCCCAAACCCCATACTTTTCCAATCTACATTTAAAACATTTTTATTATTCTGGACCTTTTTTAATGTCACTTAATAATTTAGAGTTTACTTGATAAGTTTAATTCATTAATAAGGCTTATTTGAATTATATGTACACAATTAAATTTATTCTTTTAGGGTTTGTATAGTCATTCTTATTGATGTAAAACACTTTTAATTATTTCTGTGCATGAAATGTGATGCACACATACACTTGCCTTAACTAATGTAATTCAGTATTTTATTCTGTAGATTTGCTAAAAAGGTGTATATTGTGTAAATAAACAAAACAAAAACGTTAGCTAAATTGGTGCTAAAATTTGTTTCCATGCAATGTTTCCAAAACAAATCCTATAATTTCATGTATATTTTAAACCGTACTGACCTTCAACAAACCAAAACTAGTAGTGACATGGTGATGGTCACCAACCACTCAAACTACTGTGTTTAAGTGCCAAATTTTAAACTCAACAGAAAATTAATTTAAAGCAGGTTGATGAATTCTAAAAATTCATTTGAGGACTATACTCTCACGACACTCTTACTGACTACACTCTCATTACATTGACTACAATGATTACACTCACTACACTACACTACATTCACTATGTTGTATATACTCTTGGTATGATTTGATTCTTGGTATGATTTCTATGCATCTTCTGAATGGACTTTGTTGCATGTACAACACCTACAACATGGAAAATACAATACCTTGATCGAACATTTAATGATGATATAAATAATCATTTTAATAGGTAATTATGATTAGTTACGCAAAAATTAGGGGCCGGAAGGTTATATCCAATTGCATCACTAATTACTATTTATATTAATATATTTATTAATGATTACAGTGTAGTATGTTTTTTAATTATATAAAAATCTAATATATTTTCTTGTTTTAAATGCAGTTTGGCCCTATTTATTTAACCCTATTTATTTCCTCTGTCAGTAATGAAGTATCGTTTCACACTGCCACCCCTTCCTTTAATGACATCTAGCGCTGGTACATGCTGACTGATTCCAGCATAGTTCTGTTGTAACTCAAACTTGCAAACAGTGTAACAATATTAATCTGATGGTCTGCACAGTCCTGCATGCAGTAGGTTCCTCTGGTAAACAAACAAACAAACAAACAAACAAACAAACAACAAAACAAAAACATGAATCACAACAAAAGCAAAACTAAAGATCAAAGCATGGAATAGTGATAAATGTTTTTTTGTACGGTTTTTTTTACGTTCATTAAAATTTACTCAGAGCAGCTTTACATTTCAAGACTGACAGAAGCAGTAATGGCAGTTTTTATAATTATAATGCAGTCAGGGTTAGGGTTAGTATAATAACCCTAATTATAATTATAACCCAGTCAGCACAAGCTGAAACGAACGAGCAGCATTTTATTTTGTTCAGGCTTAACCTTTAGCGAAATGAACTGCACTGACACTCCTAGAAAGCACAACACAAGTAGCTCATAGGACCATTCAAGCTCCCGCTCTGTGATCCCGGAACTGTCCTCTATTGCTCGATCCCTTGGTTCAATAATTTGGTGCGCTGTGGATTGTGGGTCTTGAGGACACTGCCTAGGCTTGTTTCCTGCCGACCGACACAACAGACAGATTCGCGTCCTCTCTGCCGTAAGTAATCGGCGCGATCGATTGGCGTTTCCATGTATTTTGTTAGGAGAACCTGGTGAGCAAATGCTACGGTTTTTTTTTTCTTTCAGTAGCGTGTAGATGCCATTTTGTCGAGACCGTAGATGTGGGCCGAGGTTGTATAAAAGCTTACGGAGGCATAGCTTGTTTGTTGCATGTATTTATTAAACCTAGTCGAAATACCTCTGACAAAACAAACAAGCGCGCACCTGACAACCTTGTGTCCTTAAATGAATACGCCAGTCATTAAAATATATATAATTCACTGACATCTCATAGGCCTATATCAAAACACAAACATGCCATATATTGCAAGGAAGCATTAGGTCAATTCACGGCTGTCGCTTCAAATGCTTCAAATAGACGCTTTGATTTGGAATTCAGAGCGGCGCGCGCTGTTCGCTCGCTGACAGCGAACGTCCAACAGCTTCGCGCTGCCGTTAAAGCTGCTCTGATGAAGAGCAGCAGGTTTATCACGAAATGAACAAACAGCCAGATAAAGCAGGACGTCCTGAGTGCGTAATTACGAGGGTTTATTTATTAATTAATATTGTTATTGTACATTGATGCAGATGTAATGACGATGTTGTGATTTCGAGATTGTAGAAATACCGAGACTGACAATATAGTGAAATAAATTAAACTTGGTTTAAATTAAAGGGACCAGAAATTGAGAAATTCTTGATGGACATTTTAAGCAATAAATAATGTGACGATTCATTCTTTTTGTCGTTTACAAATTGGAAGTTTTTCCTTATACTTCCCAAGAAGTAAAATAAACAAACATGCAAAAACAAGAATGAAGAGTATACTACTACTACTACTACAAATAATAATAATAATAATCATCATCATCATCATCGACATAATTGTTAAGGGTCTTGTGTAGGATACTGCAGGTTCTCTGTGTTTTTCCTGTTCTCAAAATTACATTTTTAAACAATTAATTTATCAGAAATTCAGAGTGAAGGTGCTGAGGTGCAGGGATCATAACGTCAGGGTTTCAGACCCCTCTGTGTCCACATTAAAGAATTTGTTAGCACTGAATACATGCAGCAGGAGGCACATGCAGCCATGCAGGGGTGAAGGAATCTTCTCATGGTTGGATGTGATGTCCTGTGTACTTCCTGCTCACACTCACTATGACTCACTAAGTGCTTTAAAGAAAATGTCTGAAATGGATTTGCAAATTCAGTTTTCCTACAATGATGTCTTGTTTCACTAAATCGTGATAAAAGTATTTAACAAATATCTGTTCTGTAAAAGCCTATGTGAAGGGTGTGACTGTTCATATAATTTTGTTTTATCAACTGAAACACTTATTGCAACTAAAACAAGTTGTAACTCTTTTAAAAGTGTTTGGATTAAGATGTGAAATGATTCTCTACAGCTTTTTTTATGGGCAAAATTATGGGCAATGATGGTGTTCTAACCTGATAAAACCTTTTCTTTGTAGATTTTCACATAAACTGATAATGTCTAGCAGAGGAGGAAAGAAGAAGACGACGAAGACGTCCAGGTCCACCAAGGCGGGGGTGATCTTCCCTGTGGGCAGGATGCTGCGATACATTAAGAGGGGTCTCCCCAAGTACAGGATCGGTGTGGGAGCACCTGTCTACATGGCAGCTGTGTTGGAGTATCTGACTGGTGAGACCAGTACCACACACACACACACACACACACAGCCCGACACCAGTACCACACACGCACGCACACACACCGCAAGAGAGCACTACCACGCGCACACACACTGCCAGAGAGCACTACCACACACACTGCTCGAGACCAGTATGACACACACTCTGCTCGAGACCAGTACCACACACACACAGGCACCCGAGAACATTGCCACCCACACAACCACCTGAGAACATTAGCACACGCACACCACCCGAGAACATTAGCACACGCACACCACCCGAGAACATTACCACACGCACACCACCCGAGAACATTAGCACACACTCACACCACCCGAGAACATTAGCACACACACACACCACCCGAGAACATTACCACACACACACCACCCGAGAACATTAGCACACACGCACACCACCCGAGAACATTAGCACACACGCACACCACCCGAGAACATTAGCACACAAGCACACCACCCGAGAACATTAGCACACACGCACACCACCCGAGAACATTAGCACGCACCTATATTATGAAAAAATATCGGTAATCTGTAATGAAAAATGACAAAATTATAAAATAACAAAATAATTTCACATAATATAATGAAATACACAGTTCAGTCAAGCCAAGAAAAAAAACTTTAACAGCTATATGCAAAATTTCGATCTCATTTGAGAACACCCTGATCACTCCATCTACTGAAGCATGTAGCCTTGGAATAGTTGTGTACAATCGGCTTTCTTGCATGGCTCATGTTGCGAATGTAACACGGTCATGCAGATTCGTTCTTCATAACATTCGGAGGATTCGCCCATTCCTCTCTAAGGAGACCACCCAGGTCCTTGTTCAGTCCCTTGTCATCTCAAGACTAGACTACTGCAACTCCCTCCTGGCTGGTCTTCCTTTGCATGCTATCAAGCCCCTGCAACTAATCCAGAACGCAGCAGCTTGGCTTGTATTCAACCTTCCCAAGTTCAGCCATGTCACGCCCTTGCTGCACACCCTTCACTGGCTCCCAGTAGCGGCCCGTATCAGATATAAAACCCTGATGCTAGCCTACAAAGCCAAGAATGGTCCAGCTCCTCCGTACTTGATGGCTATGGTCAAACCCAGAAGCGTCCCTAGAGCCCTCCGTGCTTCAAGTATGGCTCGTCTTGACCCTCCATCGTCCAGAACACATGGGAAACATGCTTCCAGACTTCTCTCTGTCCTGTCACCAAGGTGGTGGAATGAACTTACCTTGTGTGTCCGAACAGCGGAGTCACTTGCTGTCTTCAAACGCAAACTGAAGACCCGCCTCTTTTGCAAGCACTTGACATAGAACATATCCTTCAGTTTTTTAGCTACTGTTTTGTTGTCTTCTTTACTCAGTTGTATTGTAACTTGGTTGTATATTCAGTTGTTATGTAACTTGGTTGTATATTCAGACAACAGGAGTTAGCTGTATATTATGGTTATAGGAAAGGCTTGCGAATCATAAGACTATTTTCTGGTAGTATTCCAGCTTAGAGTACATGAATTCGGGTCTATCTGAGCTACACTAGATATTCCAAGTATCCCTAAGCACTTTTGTAAGTCGCTCTGGATAGGAGCGTCTGCAAAATGCCATAAATGTAAATGTAAAATGTTGTAAACCACAGGTTCTGTGCATTCATTTTTTAAAAATCTAAGTTTAAAAGCTTAAACAATATTTGTTTAAAGAATAGTTTGATAAATTACAGCAAGCAAACCACATGTATTGTGTTTTCAGGGTATTTAGTAAATGAATCAATGTTAGCAAGCATTACAGGAGATGTAGGTTCACACTCTGCACATGTCTACAGTTGTGGCCAAACGTTGAGACACTGACAAGTTTATTGCCTTATTTTTATTTATTAATTTTTTATCTTTTTGTCAGATGTTTATATGATTTAATGAAGTACAATTAAAAGCATTTCATATGTTTAAACTTTTTATTGACCAATACATCCAGTTTAAGCAAAGACAGTGTTGATTATTCTTTTTTTAAGACTTGTGCAACATTGCCTTGGCATGTTGGATATCAGCTCCTGGGTAAAATTTGGACTTATGGCAACCCATTCTTGTCTAATCAGTGCTTGCAGTTGATCACAGTTTGTGTTTTAATCCACCCTCTTTTTGATGATTGACCACAGATACTCAATGGAACAAATTTTGAGTGAACCCACGCATGAATGGTCTCAGGATGCTTAACTGTTGCCATGATGCAGGACTCATGGTAGCGCTCATCCTTTCTTCTCCGGACAATAATTTTTCTGGACTCCCCAAACAATCTTTATCAGATACAATAACTTTACCCCAGTCCTCTGCAGTCCAATTCCTTTACATATGGCAGAATGTTGGTCTGTCCTTGATGTTTTTCTTGGAGAGAAGCAGCTTCTTTGCTGCACTTCTTGACACCAAGTCATCGTCCAAAAGGCTTCACCTCACTGTGTGAAGATGCACTCACACCTGCCTTCTGCCATTCCCGAGTAAGTTCTGCACTGGTGGTGTCCTGATCCCATAGCTGCATCCTCCTTAGGAGACGTTCTGCCACTTGCTGGACTTTCTTAGTCACCCTGAAACCTTATTAACTGCTATTGAATGTCTCTCCCTGAAGTTCTTGATTATTCAATAAATGGTTGATTTAGGTTCCATCTTACAAGCAGCGATGGCTTTACCTGTGAAGCCCTTTTCATGCAATACAGTGATGACTGCACATGTTTCCTTGGAGGTAACCATGGTTACCAGAAGAAAACTTCAAGCACCACCACCCTTTTAAAACAACCAGTCTGCTCTTCTAATCAGCATGAAAAAGTGATATCAGCTGCCTTGTCCTCGTTAGGACACTTTCTCTTGAGTTAATGAGAAGATCACTGAAATGATGTTAGCAGGCCATGTTGTGTCGGGGCTGGAATGCAGTGATTCTTGTGCTTGTTAATTTTCATGGCATGGAATGACTTTTGATCACGTCACAATCACACTTCCCAGTGACTTTTGATCACTTCACAATCTTGAGTTCATGCAAACTGAAGCAAAACTAAAATTTGTGCCAAAACATTTGGCCACGTCTGTATGTGTATTAAAGAGCTCAGTGTATGTGTATCTGCACATGCCTGTGATGGAGAGTGATTTAATCTCTGAACTGGCTGTTAGAATGGTTGTTAAAATATGTGAATCTTGGAGAGCTGGTTGGAATTCTGGGCTATTGAGTTTTGTTTATTACATTTGTAAAGTATTTAAAAATGCTTGAAATGTGTGAGGTATTATTTGTAGTAGTAGTAGTATTTTGATTGCTGAAATGAAGTGTTTCTGTATGCTGTTAATGACTGACTTTCAGCTGAAATTCTGGAGCTGGCTGGTAATGCAGCCCGAGACAATAAGAAGGGTCGGGTGACTCCCAGACACATCCTACTAGCAGTTGCCAATGATGAAGAGCTCAATCAGGTGAGGCTTAAACCTCTGCCAGCGCAGGCACCCAGTGGATTGTGTTTATTATTGTGAGTTTGTTATAGATTTGTCTTCATTACCAGTTGTGAGTTCATTATGGATTATGTGTACATTACCAGATGTGAGTTTGTTATGAATAATTTATTTATTACAGACTGTGGGAGCTGGAAGTTTATTGAGGATGAGATGATTCTGCTGTAACTCCTCAACCAGTTTGTTTAGCTGCAAAAGAAAAGCCTTTGTGCAAATAATCCTCACAAATGCTGTTTTGTTTCAGTCTTTTACTTAAAGGTCAGCCTGTTGTAGTGGTGAGTCAGTGGATCAGGTCAGCCTGTTGTAGTGGTGAGTCAGTGGATCAGGTCAGCCTGTTGTAGTGGTGAGTCAGTGGATCAGGTCAGCCTGTTGTAG
>JAOXYF010000003.1:25301176-25327066 GCA_028565775.1 Sternarchorhynchus goeldii
CTGTTGAGATGGGAGAGTGTGTGGGGAGTGAACTGTTGAGATGGGAGAGTGTGTGGGGAGTGAACTGTTGAGATGGGAGAGTGTGTGGGGAGTGAACTGTTGAGATGGGGTTGTGTGTGGGCAATATAATGTTGGGATGTGGGAGTGTGCGGGGGTGGGTAGGGTTGGGTAGGGTATTGTTAGGGTTAGACTGGTAGAGTCAAGATTTAACAACTTAATATTTTAAGATGTTACAGTTTTGTTGAATCTTTTGTTGCTTTTCTACATGCTATTCAAATTTTCAAGAAACAAATCCCACCATTTAAATGAGAGAAAACTACAGATTAAAAAATAAACCATCAGGAATTAAAATACAAATCATTAGAAGTTTAACCTTCATACTACATAAAATCTACTCTTGGTTGCTCATCACAAAGTGGTCTTTAGAACATTGGTATTGCAGGAAGCTGGAGTACATAAATAAGATAACCAATCACATGAGCTGTTTATCTAATCTTTGTTCAGTGCACTTAAACTCAGAAGTCACACTGGGCTCAGCTCAGGAATGGCATGGTATTTATCATCCTGTTGACAGCAAGCAAATGTTGAAGGATTTTAGTTGAGTTGAAGGATTTTATTTGAGTTGAAGGATTTTAGTTGAGTTGACCTTGTGGAGTCATAACCCTAGCTGTCATCACTGCCTTTAACTTTCAATGTTATAAATAACATTTCTGTTAAAATTATTTACTGAGTGTATTTATTGCATATATATATTTATTTATTTATTTGGCTTTAGTGTAGCCAGTTTATATTTATGTTTATATTTATTCTCCATATATATGGGTGTGTATTATTTTTTTGGTTAGTTTTTTTAGTGTAGCCAGTAACAGCACTATAGTAACAGCACTATAGTAACAGCACTATAGTAATAGCACTATTTTAATAGGCATATCACTACTATAATGACACTTCACTTGAAGAAACAAGTAAAGCTCATAATAGGTTTGTCAAAGGACCGTGTCGTTGTACTTCACTTTGTACCCAAATAGAAACTGGCAACTTTTTCCTTAAAAGTGTTTTCAGGAATCTTACTAGTTTTCTGCTATAATGAGGACGTTTTTGCAAAATTGTCTAAAATGTTATGTCTCAAAATCAGTCCAAAGCTTATGTGCAAAGTATGACTGCAGTACCTCCATAAATCAGTGCATGTACTATGGTTGTCATGCATCAAGTCCACAGGCTTTTAAGTAATCAGCCACTGGTCTATAGTTAAAATAACCCTAGTTAAAAAAAACTTTTATAGGGTTAAGGTTAAAATATTTTTTTTCCTTGAGTAAAGTCTCTTACAGTGACTAATAAGTATGACTTATGTTTACACTTAGGTATTACTATGTCTGTGGGTTTGTTAGACAGTATTTTTTTACTAAAGTTTCATAATACTAGTCCAATTACTAATGTTTCATAATACTAGTCCTATTACTAATGTTTCATAATACTAGTCCTATTAAATGCTAAAATATTTTGCTGTAAAAATTAACCATGTGCACTTCAAATTGTACAATCACTGAGTTTATTTGAGAGGAATGAGTTCTGTTGTGTTAAACAGAAACAGGAGGTGAGCAAATCCGCTAGTGCAGACAGCACTACAGAGGGCTCCGCTGCAGATGGCTTCACCGTCCTCTCCACGAAGAGCCTCTTCCTGGGACAGAAGGTAGTGCAGTGTTAAACTCCTCCTGCACCTGGAACACGTCTAAACTAGAATGATACAGCACTGAATGATGCAGACACTGTTCAAGGGTTAATAAAGTGTCAATAAAAAGAGTTAGTAAAGGGTTTATGTCCTGCATTGCATCTCACTTTTGTAACTTGTTGACTGTTCCAGACCTGTAGAGGTCAGCAGAGAAGCAGCTTCGTCATTCTCCTTTCAATCACTAGGGTTCTTTGTTATTGTGTTGCTACTGCTTGAGAATAATTACCTTTATCTGTACACTGCTACCAACCACCTCCACTCAACAGTAATGAAGAATATCAATAGCTGAAGTGCCAAGCCCTCCTTCTGAAGACTTTCTGTGATGTATTATAGCACATTAGCATATCAGGATTTGCTGCAGTACAACTATAGCGACAAACCTGCAGTTCAAACATTAGCTAATCTGCACACAGACATGCATTATGATTGAGATGAGTGGTCCTCAGATGAAGTGCTTATGTTTGCTTACAGCTTAAACCCTTTTGGTGATGTGACATTTTACAAAGTGACATGCTTGAGAAAGAAGAGAACTCATTCCATTACCTCTAACTCTCTATGTTGGTTTTTGGAAATGACATGCATGTGGACTTTCCAGGACAGCGAGTTGGGTGGGCGTGTCTGTGGAAGGCTCTGTGACCTGGGTGGGCGTGCCTGTAGAAGGCTCAGTGAGCTGGGTGGGCGTGCCTGTGGAAGGCTCAGTGAGCTGGGTGGGCGTGCCTGTGGAAGGCTCGGTGAGACTGGTGAGCGGGGTGGGTGTGCTATGGAAGGCTCAATGTTGAACTCCTGTTTCCTGCTCCTTGTAGCAGGCTGCTCTATCTGCTGTGGAGTGCTGTCATTTAGCTAAACACCTCTATAGAGCCCTTTTAAAACAGAAAAGCTTGGGTTTGGGGATGCAATGTAATAATGAATGACATTTATTTTATCCTAGAGGTCAAATATGTTTTGATGCAAAAGCATGATTTATTTAGCCCACAGCTGTTCTTTGTTCTCCTGCTAAGAACGCATGTGGAGGTTTACGACTGGATAGAGATTTGCTGGAATCCCAGAGCAAAGAAAACAAACTTGAGAGCAAGAGCACAGAAATGTTCAGAAGGTGTGATATGGTTAGGGTTAGGGTGAGGGTTAGGGTTATGGTTAGGGAAGCACATGTGCACACATGGTTTCTAATAGGGTTAGTCATAAAACATCAAGTTATAGGATGCACACGTGCTCACACAGTTTTTAATAGACGACAAACCTTACTGAGAGCAAAGGGTACAAAGAATATCTGCAACAAACTGAAAGAGCAGCTCCTCATTAGCAGTGTATGTTGATAGGGTGGTTCTTATTGACAGTGAGTCAGTAAGATTCAGTTAATACCAGATTCAGTTGAATTATTAAATGAGAATGGGATGGTCTTTTAATAGAAATAAAAACTTGCAAAAATATTATTAAGCATTAAATTAAGCCTATTAATTAAGCCATAAATTAATTAAGCCTAGAGCTTAATTAATTTTTAATGATTACTTCTGTTTCTATAGCTTTGTATTTTAAAATCCAATTTACCGCATTCATCTCTTCCCTTAGTTTTTTCATTAATGTTTTTTTATGTTATGCTTTATGCAGACTTGTCCATTTGCCTGTACATTCCTTTGATCTAACAAAAATATATAATCAAGGTAATTACTTCAGTGATTAGCTCTTTTAATAATTGAAACAACATTTCAGTTTTAATTAATTTATTTTTTATTAAGGAGAAAGATATGTGGGGAAAGCTGTTTTTACCAGACAGTAATCTAAAAGTTGGATTACAGAATGATCTTGCTGGCATTAGAAAGATTAACAATGCATTGTGACTGAACATCAATCTGTTTATTAATACTTAAATTAATTAATAATGTAATCACTATTGCTTTGGTCTTTGATACAAAACCAAAATGTGAGTATTGGTAAATGTGCATCATATTGTAATATGAGAGTATTGATAAATCATATTGTAATATGAGAGTATTGGTAATATGCATTGTTGGTAGTTTAGGTGCTTGCAAGGCTTCATTAACCTCTGTGTGTCTCGTGCCGCTGAATCGATGCTTGATGCTGCGCTGGCTGTGTGAGGGACTAACCACAGACCCCTGCCACCTGCTCTTTCTGCAGCTCAATCTTATTCACAGCGAGATCAGTAACTTGGCTGGCTTTGACGTGGAAGGGGTTATCAATCCGACCAATGCTGACATTGACCTTAAAGATGATCTAGGTGAGAGGCAGCCTGGGTGCCACACACCTGCTGCCCCAGAGGCTCCAGCACAGTTCACACCCTTCAGCTTTTACTGCCATTGCACAAGCAAGTAGCAGCTTTGTTTAATACCAGGTTTTATGTGATGGACTGACACTTCAGCCTTGTTTAATACCAGGTTTTAATGTGATGGACTGACACTTCATCTTTGTTTAATACCAGGTTTAATGTGATGGACTGACACTTCAGCCTTGTTTAATACCAGGTTTTAATGTGATGGACTGACACTTGAGCCGCTATTGGAACTGCACTGGAAATCTAGCACTACTTGTGTTGTACAGTGGCAGGATACTTTAGCCTCAGCACACTGAGTTTGAATGCAGAAGACATTTTGCCTGCCTGGATTTGAGAAATTCTTGAAAACAGAATTCACCTGTATGTCAGTTAGATTTTATTAATATAGCATGAAAACTGTACTAATAACTTACTTCTAAACTGGTCCTTCACAGACCATAAACATTTCAAGGATTTTGTTACATCTGGCAGTGCAGATGGTCCTTATTCTAAGTGTCCCTGAGGACTCGACAACAGTCTCTTTCCACTCGTTTGACGAGAACCAAAGCAGGTCTTCAGGGCTTCTCCCCATCACTCACCAAACACCTCCCGCTCGCTCCTCTTTCCCAATGTTGTGTCACTGTCTCCATCTTCCCGTCGTTCATGAGAATTTCACACCGTGTTGTTTGCCTGTTGTTGTCGTTGCTGTAGTTGCAAGTTGTGCAAGCTGATATTGCCACCATCGACAGTGACGCTGTTGTTCATCCGACCAACTCCGCCTTCTTCATAGGTGGAGAAGTAGGTAAAGGAGCCTCAGTTCACCTGAGTCATTGCACTGAGGAAAGAAAGGGGCTTCTCTAGATGGGTGCATGCAGCTTAAACCATAAGCAGTACCACAGATTAACCAAGTGGCTGTTCGGGTTTGGTTTTTTTTTCCTCATTCTATAGAGTTTACAGTATCATACATTTACCACAAAAATCAATCTCTACAAGCAGGTCCGCTTCTTCCATGAGTTTTCTACACTTTCTTTAACGGCATCTGTTCTGTGGCTCAGTTTAAAGACCAAAACATTTTTTAAAAATGCTATGCAAGAGTTGGTTCAAATTTTTATTACATAAGTACAACATTTTATAAATTTGACTCTCACCTTTTACACTTAGCCTTGGCTGGTAAGTGTATGTATGGGTGTGTGAGGGGGTGGTGGTGCTTGATTTTCAAATATAATTTTCCAGAACTGTGGGAACATTAAAATCTTGCGCCCATTTCTGGTATGGTTTCATTGGCTTCTGTGGTGTGAATGTCAGCAGGCTGCTTTTGAACCTGAATGCATGCTGGCACTGTTTCCTATGACCTAGACGGAAAAGGAGTCACATTACTTTTGACCTGGTATTTGATTGGCTGAAGGTTGTTTATAGGTTCATAGGAAACAGGATTGTATGTTTTTATTGCATGGCTTTGTATGGGCTTAATGTCTGTGGACTACTGTCATTCACTTTGCTATCTATAGATTGAATACACATCTGTGATGGCACGACCTTGTTTTTGTAGGCAGTGCCTTGGAAAAGAAGGGAGGCAAAGAGTTTGGTGAAGCCGTGCTGGAACTGCGCAAGAAGAACGGCCCCCTGGAGGTGGCTGGGGGTAAGTGCGTTCCCAGTCAGTGTGTTTAACACTGCACATGTAGGGTTGTGTTTACTTTACCCCAGCCTTGCACAAGTGGGGTTGTGTAATCAATAATCCTACCCTACCCTAACCTTTTATATTTAGAGTGGATTAGGGTTAGGTAAAGTGAACTGTCCAAGAAAGATCCTTTTCCTTATAAAGTCCTGAGCTGATGAAAAACTTTAGAAGGGCAGATATGGGTCTTGTGCACTTTGTGAATCTATGTTTAAAGGTACAGTATGCAGATTTTTTCTGAAGGTGGTTATTTACCTTATGAAATGAGCATTATCTGCACTCTGTACTGCCTTTTGCTTCAGGTGTAGCAGGCTATCTCTGCTGCCTCCGGTGGTGTGGAGAGGGTTAGACAACATTGTTTGCATTATCATGCATGATGGCTGACTATACCAAATATGGCATTACTGGAAATAAAAAATATTTCTGACTTGAATTTTGGTAACATTAGGTTTTGTATGTATAATGCATACTATATGCAGTAACCAGTGAATTACAGGTTTTGTTAGGAAATTCCATGGCAGAATGTCCAGGTGTCTGTTAGTGAACTAAGGTCGAAAAAGGGTTAGGGTTGGGTTAGGGTTATGGTTAGAGAGGGTTAGGGTTGGGTTAGGGTTAGAGAGGGTTAGGGTTAGGGTTGGGGTTAGAGAGGGTTAGGGTTGGGTTAGGGTTAGAGAGGGTTAGGGTTGGGTTAGGGTTATGGTTAGAGAGGGTTAGGGTTGGGTTAGGGTTAGAGAGGGTTAGGGTTGGGTTAGGGTTATGGTTAGAGAGGGTTATGGTTAGAGAGGGTTAGGGTTGGGTTAGGGTTAGAGAGGGTTAGGGTTGGGTTAGGACTTGGGTTAGAGAGGGTTAGGGTTATGGCTAGAGAGGGGTAGGGTTGGGTTAGGGTTATGGTTGGAGAGGGTTAGGTTAGATATTTAGTTTTATTATAAAAAGTAAATACCCTTGTTGTGCACGGGCAACGCTGGGTCTCATTTATAGGGGTGAAAAGATGGGGCAGTTCTAAAAGCAATAAAAAGGAACAAGAAAATAGGGAAAATAGGGTTAGTGAGGGTTAGGGTTGGGTTAGGGTTGGGTTAGGGTTATGGTTAGTGAGGGTTAAGGTTGGGGTTGGGGTAGACTTGACCAGAATAAATAAAAAAAGCAGTTAAACATAAGAAGTTCTGTATTGTTCAAATTAATATTTTACAGTGATTTTCTCAAACATGTAATTCCACAACTGGGCACCACTAATCTGATGTTTATAGCAAATGAGTTAAGAGCTTTTTGACAGAAAACTTGTTCAGAAAAGATTCATTCTCTTACACTGAAGCAGAATGGATAAATTTACCCACTTTTGCTGTCTTTGCTTAGTTACAGTTCACTATACTGGGCCCTTATTTTACTATACTGAACTGAAGTTAGTGACTTTTCCCCTGTAGCTGCCTTGACCTCAGGCTACGGGCTCCCTGCAAAGTTTGTCATCCACTGCAACAGTCCTGGCTGGGGCTCAGACAGGTGTGAGGAGCTGCTGGATAAGACAGTGAAGAATTGTCTAGCACTCGCTGATGAAAAGAAACTGAAATCTGTGGCTTTCCCATCCATCGGCAGCGGCAGGTAAACCTTCAGTGATCCAAATCAGGAAATGGAATTATAGAATGAAATGTAATAACCCTAAACATTATAGGTGATACTATAATGTCCTGGAAATTCCTTTTAAAACTGGCTCTGGTTTTGGTTTGTTTATGTTGTTTTTTTGGTTGGATTTGGCAGTATTTAATTTCTTTGTTTGCTTGGTTCTGGTTTATTTAAAAATTGTTTCTGTTTTCATGCCAGTTGTTGGGGCATCACAGATATTTGAGTATAACTTTTTTTTATTATTATTATTTTATTATTAATGTAATGTTCATGTTTGAGTGTATACTGGAGCGTTGATTTGAATTGTGTTGTGCAGGAATGGCTTCCCGAAGCAGACGGCCGCCCAGCTCATCCTGAAGGCCATCTCCAGTTACTTCGTGGCCACCATGTCGTCCTCCATCAAAACAGTTTATTTTGTTCTGTTCGACAGTGAGAGCATAGGTATCTATGTGCAGGAAATGGCAAAACTTGATGCTAACTAAATTTATATCCCCCAAATTTTTATGCTTCTTGCAGATTTTATGAGAATAAAAAAAGTTTACTGATTTTATTTGTTAAAAAATGTATGGAGAGGCAATCAATTTGAGTACATTTCTTTTTTATTTGGATTTTGTGTACTGGTCTTATTTTAGTTAATTTCTGTTTGATTTAGACTTTGTGTACTGGTCTTATTGGTGTTGCGGTGGAAAGGTATCGTGGGTACTCGTGATGAAGGTATCGTGAGTACCTGTTATGAAGGTATCGTGGGTACTCGTGATGAAGGTATCGTGAGTACCTGTTATGAAGGTATCGTGGGTATCGTTATGAAGGTATCGTGAGTACCTGTTATGAAGGTATCGTGAGTACCTGTTATGAAGGTATCGTGGGTATCATTATGAAGGTATCGTGGGTACTCGTGATGAAGCTCAGCTGTATTTATAATGAAGGATCATTGCATTCCAACTGGTGACAGTGCTGTTATTTTATTGTAAATGGAAAGTGGTTGGTGCCCATATTTGTATGTGCTGTGTCTCTTGTTTCCATCCTTCTGTCTCTGTGTTGGATTTTCTTTTTCTTTTTTTGTCCATGATGTGCATCACTCACATTAATATTAGATTATGTGGATGAAAACTTGTTTTAGTAAAATATTACGCTGTGAAAACAAGTGCTTGTCTTTGTCATTTGTTGGTGCTACCAGCAGATGGCACCATATTGCAGCATTTTAGAAGTAGGTTTATCTTGCTCATCAGGAGGATGTGGATAGTGTACCAGAGACACTCATATGCTCCAGAAACTGTCTTGAAAATGAAAATGTTTGATGACTCGTTCACAACGACTGGAAGATAGAGGCTTCTACGTCTCCACAGCTACTTCTGCGTTCCCTTTTCTTTGTTTGCTATAAGCTGTCAGCTTCCTTAAGCAGTGCAAGAGAGATCATGTTTAACTTGTCATGTGTGTGAAATGCATTCAGTGAGATGATACTTCAAAGGTGGTGATGTGAACCCTAGACCCTCCGCACTAAAATAGAATGTTTAAGCATAATGATAAAACTCTATGCTATATATAATTTTAATGTTATGTATATATATTCTATTACTGTGTAAAGCTGTATTCATGCTGCTGAGCTAAACTGATATGGGCGGAGTTAGCGTGGTAGCATTTCAGGAGGGGACCTGTCCAGGTGCTGGTGTCGGGAGGGGGTCAGGTTCCCAGCCGCATGGACCTCCTGGAAGGACACCAATCTGAGGTTTAATCCCCAGGAAATGCACACAGGTCTTTCCTCTTTCTCTGCAAACTGGAAGCATCTGCTGCACCTTCCCAGCAGCCCTACTGCACAAGCTTCGTTGGGGTGGGGGTGGGGGCGGGGGCGGGGGGAAGTAAACTAAAGCAAACAGCACAGAAAATCAGGGCAAGCAAATATCTGTTCATCAAAGCCCTTCCAGCATGTATGGAGAGGAATCTAATATGTCCCTTGTTAGAAGCAGAACGAGGACACAGTGAGTACGCACTCCTGCTGTTGACTACACCACCCTGTCACTAATCCCCTGGGAGCTTGATGATTGATTTTATCCCCTCACTCATTTCAGACTTCATCTTAAACGTTTGTTTACAGAAAGCAAAAACCAGGATGTGATAGAGTTGATTTTTTGGGCTTCATGTTTTTGCCTGAAGCTCAGCACAGTTACAAAATGGGCTGGTAGAAGAGAAAGTCTGTGGCACAGGGTTAGGGTTACTAACACTAACACTATAACCCAGGCATCATCCATCCCAGAGAGTAAAATATGCTGGAGTCAGGATGAAGCTCGTTTGAATTGGATCCAGCCTGAAATTACAACCTACAGACCATGTACATTTAATGTCTAACATTAGATGAGAACTGTACATCACCCAATGACAGACAACGTGTGTGTGTGTGGGAGCGGGTGTTTGGGTGTGTGGGTGTGGGAGAGAGTTCACCTCTTGGCCTGCTCCTGCTGCATGCAGTGGTGCAGTGATCCAGCCTCTTCGCACTGTCCTGGAGACCACAGAACATCTAGGACCTGGCTTCCCTTTGACAGCTTGATTCTGCGGCTCAGAAAAGTAAATTGAAAGCAATTCCAGCCAGGCCAGAGCTGTAGCAGAGTGTAATACTGAGTTATTTTCAATGTGGAGCTTACAGCGCCTCTCCCACCACCCTTCAGACTCTTGAGGAGAGTCTGTAACAAGGCACATAATGAAGTGTCAATCACTCAGCACAATCTAAAGAGCAACAGGAGATTGGGGGGGAGGGATTACTTGCCCTTTTGGTGGGACTTTGGCTAAGACACCATGATGTTCTGATACAGACCCTCCTCTGGGACATGATGTTCAGCACAGACTGGCTTGATATTCTGTGTCAGCATGCTTGAGACAGAGAGGGAGGATGATCTGTGTAAAGACGAGCCATGTAAAGGTAGAGGGATGCCAGTGTTCATAGGGTTTTTTATTCACTTGACCAAAGTTCTGCTTATGAACTAGAGAAATGCCATGAACACAGTGCCTGGTTCAGCTACACATTCCACGTGGCTCAAAGACTTCCAGGGAAGCAATTAGAATGTTTTCAGAATATTCGAAAACTAAATTACATATGTAAAATGATGCCTTAGTAGGTTCAATACAAACATAATAGCAATTCAAATAAAAATGAAAATGTTGAAAGCCAAAATGATCCCATGCTTCATTAATTGCAAAAAAATAATTCACAGGAGCTTGTATGTAGAACAATTTTACATTTAAGGCATTCAGCAGATGTTCTTATCCAGAACGACTTACAAAAGTGCTTTGCTGTCGACCCACAGAATGTATCCTAACTAGTAATTAGGATAGAGTTCAGTTTGAACTAAATACATTTGAACTAGATCACTGCTAAAATACAGAAATCACGGTTGTCCTAGTGTAAGTTCTATTAAACAATGATAAATACAGTAAACAAAGTAACAAAAGTGCTCGAATTTCAGTTACTCAGCATTGGTAGAAAATAAAAGTGCAGCATCAATGGTCATTGAGATATTCTACAAATAGATGAGTGTTTAGTCTGAGATACTCTACAAATAGATGAGTGTTTAGTCTGAGATACTCTACAAATAGATGAGTGTTTAGTCTGTGTTTGAAGATTGCAGTGGATTCTGCTGTCTGGACAGCCAGTGGAGGTTCATTCTACCATCTTGGAGCAGGACAGAGAATATTCTAGAAGATTGTCTTCCATGGGACGTGAAGTATGGTGTTTCAAGCCGAGCTGTACTTGATGTTCAAAGTAATCGAGGTACGGATTGGGCTTTAACCATTTTCAAAAAATGTTTTAATTTGACTAGAATATTTCATAAAAGGTTTTCCAGGCATAAACAAAAGCTCTCAAACTGCACCCTGGAGACCCCAGAGAGAATTTTGCAGTCAGACAGCCACGAGTATCTGACTGGTCACACCTCTTGCAGCATGCCACATTCTTCAATGAAGAGTCTTCAAGAATAACGTAGTGGGGTAGGTGAAGGCTCACTCCTGTGTAGTAAATTGTTTACCCCTGTGCACTTTTATTGGACATTGAGGGGTCTGAAAGTTAGGACGATGTCTTCCAGAACCCCCAACCCTCCATGCTATCTCTGTGCTCTCAGTTAATCTGTAGAGTAGATCAAAAGGGTCAGGACCACAGATAAAACCAGGCCCTGGACATTCCCCTTTTTGCTATCTGCAAATGATTAAACCTAAAGGTAATTCAGCCAGTGGGGGAGGATGTGAGTAGAGCTTAGACAGCAGGGATTTATTTCAGTTCTCCAACAAGCCAGTAAGGTGATCAGATGGTTGTGCATCTTCACATGCTCCATGTACAGAAATTTCTGATACTGAAATGAGTGAACAAATTAAACCGGGCCACCCAAGCCAGATAACGGCATTACTGAGAGCATCGGAAACTGACTTGGTGCTGCCTGTCTGACAGTCTGCAGAGAGTTTTTGAAATGCTTCATGTCACCTGAAAGATGAATGATGGGTATCAAAGCACAGCAGGTTATAATGAAATCACCTTCATGAAAAGCTGACAGTGAAAACCCTTTGAACAAATGGTGTGTGAAAAGATGAGTTTCTTAATGATATGCCAGGTGAACTCTTACCTTTGTCTCTGTCATGAAGTCTTAATGTTTTTGTGTGTTTTTTTTAGAATCATTGAGCTGTGTTCATGTTTAAGGTACTGTTTATACAAGATGTTCATTGTGGAGTGGGGTAAGGTCTCAAATGTGAGTTCATTGTGGAGTGGAGTGGGGTAAGGTCACAAATGTGAGTTCACAAGTCAGACAGGAAAGGTTAGGGTTAGGGTGTTGTTTTTTCTGAGGGCTGCCAGATTTCCACACCTATAAAACACTGGACAAACTACATGTATGGGAAAACTGTGTTACTGATTCTGTTACTGAGCTTTAGTGGTTTTACAATCATTATGTGTGTTAATGTGTGTTATTGTATATATTGTAATGTCAGCTTTGTGCTGAGATCTCTGGTACTCTGTTATACTGAGGGGTGGAAGTCTTTGAGTCACTGTCTAATTAGTCCAGCAAAGCCACAAACAAGCCTTGTAGAGCTTATTCATTACTTTAATAGAAACATTCCTGATAACCCTAACCCTAACTAACCCTAACCCTAACTAATCCTAACCCTTGTAGAGCTTATTCATTACTTTAACAGAAACATTCCTGATAACCCTAACCCTAACTAACCGTAACCCTAACTAATCCTAACCCTAATTAACCTTAACACTAACCCTAACTTTAACCCTAAATAACCCTAACCCTAACTAACCCTAACCCTAATTATCCCTAACCCTAACCCTTGTAGAGCTTATTCATTACTTTAATAGAAACATTCCTGATAACCCTAACCCTAACTAACCCTAACCCTTGTAGAGCTTATTCATTACTTTAACAGAAACATTCCTGATAACCCTAACCCTAACTAACCGTAACCCTATAACTAATCCTAACCTTAATTAACCTTAACACTAACCCTAACTTTAACCCTAAATAACCCTAACCCTAACCCTAATTATCCCTAACCCTAACCCTAATTATCCCTAACCCTAACTAACCCTAACCCTAGGACTTTGATTTGGATAGAGTTTAGGATGGACAAGTTTTAAATACTCTCTGTTAAATACTTTCAACTTATTTCTGCAAAATAGTTGATGCTGATGTTCTGCAATTTCCATAGGAAACTGACATGTTTACCCATTATGGTCAGTCTGTATTAGAATATGAAGACTAACCAGTCACTCATCTGTAGCCAGCAACAAATTTCTCTGCGGATCCTGTTTGAAAGTTCCACAGATCCTCTACTCTTCTGGATGTCTTCCTCAAGACATCTACATAAAAAGGAAGGATCTTAGTAAGGGATGGGTTAGGGTGAAATTCACATGCTTGTCATGGCCATGTGTGTATGGTGGGGTCATAAAACATTGTACCTGACTTGGTGGTTTGGTTTGAGAGATCACAAATGTGTGGGATGTGGTGGGAGAGGAGAGGGGTTGGGCTATGGGAGGTGAGACTCTTAAAAGGCTTATGCTGGAATCAAGGGATATGACATGACTTGGTAGAGACACTGTGGGCTTTTCCCTGCTATTGTCTTCCACAGACTCGGTAGACACGGGCTCATAGGTGTCATCCATAAGGGCAGAGTTCAAAGTCCACATGGTAGGAGCTTAGAGAGGAATCTGGACTGTTGTTTGGGCAGCAGGTTTGAAAGCTGGGTGAACTGCAGAGGAGGGATAATCAGCACTGCAGAATAAACCTTTAGTATTGTCATCACTGATCATGTCAGCAAAAAGCATTAGGAAACATCACCAATCACTCAAAAGCAATGTTTGTTTTTGAGGACAATAATGGTAAATCTTCAGATCTTTTGAAATAAAAAAAAAGGCGAAATTTCTTTACATGGCATTTAGCATTTGGTTGACCTGTGGTTGACCACAGAGCTGTGCAAGTATAACAGATCATAGCAGTAAAAGCTAGGTTTTTCAAACATATAACACACAGTAAATTAGTTACAATCACATCACCAACAAATTCTGAAGAAATAAATGTACCCTCAGCAAGGAAGACTGATCTAATGTGGGAGGGAAAATAACTACTGTGAAGATGAAGCTGGGGATCTCCTAAGAACATAAGAATATAAGGAATATAAGAATATAAGGCAATGTTTATGAACATGAACATGGTAATAGTAAATCTCAAGACCTGTTGTAAATAAAATACTTAAGATTTTTTAATTTTGGTTTAGCACTGAAACATCATCTGTACATATATGACAAATTTGCATTTTTAATGTTTTTTCTGGTGAAAATAAATGCGACATAGCACTGGAAATGTTTTATAACGACATAATATCTACCTTTAACATATTGTCACGGTGTCCGCCCTGGCCACCTCCCCCGTCTCGTGTCTGTGTGGGTGTGTCTGTGTGGAGGTATGTTCGGTTGTCGTGTTGTATGAATGAGCGTATGTGAATGTTCGAGTGTGGTGGGTGTGGCGTGTGATTGAGCTTGTTGTGTTTGTAATACGTTGCACCTGTGTCTCGTCAGGGTGAGTGTTTAAAAGCGTGTATGTGTCACAATGTGTTGTCGGTCTTTGTCAAAGTAGATCGTTCGTGTTCACTAAAACGAAAATAAAGCGGTTTACGTTTATCACACACGTGAGTCCGGTCGGCTTTTTGCAACACTCCGAGGCTCAAACGTTGCACATATGTGTTATGGCCTAGTCTAAGTTGGGCCGTAACGAAAAGGTATGTATGTCAGTGTGTGTGTGTGTGTGTGTGTATAACATGGACAAACTATAGAAGGTATATATGTGTGTGTGGTGCGCGTGTGTGTGTAACATGGACAAAAATATTGCATACTGAAGGATGTATTATGTATAAATGAACATAGAACCAGACGATCCATTACACACACATCAAATTCAGGTTAATGCTGAAAATTAAAAAAACTGAAAACTAACAGAAAATATCCCAACTGACTATCCCAAGGTAGAAAGAAATGCCTCACCTATCCAAACAGAAGCAAACAAAAAAACAAGAGTTTCCTCCCTAAACTTGCTAAGTAAATAAAAACACAAACCCCAGACAGTAAAGCAAACAGCGACCCACCCAAACACCTTAACTGCACTGTGTGAAGTCAGTCTTACAGTCAAATGCTATGTCTATGCATCCATATATAGACTAAAGGTACAAAAAAGGGGGGGGATCCAAATCTCAGTCATCACATCAATGATTTAAAACACTGGAAAGAAGACAGACAAGCAAAGGTAGCAAATCTTTTCTTTTACAGACATTAGCTCTATCCTTTATGTAGTCCTCCACTTCCAGGGTTTCAGGACTGATTTGCCGCCATCCAGTGACGTCGCAACATTCGAGTGGGCGGAGTCAGCATTAGACTTCCTTGCAAACCACATAGTGAAGCATAACATATATTACATATCTTTTAGTTTAACATATGTTACATTTTGTTGGAAATTACATTTAAATGTAATAAGACATTTTAAATTAAAAGTAGTCATACAAGTTATTCTACACTAAATAATGTTTTGTTACTTTTTTGTACACTTACCTTCACAAAAAGTGAAGCACCTAACTACTATGTAATAATAGTAGTAGTAATAAACACACCATTAAATGTAAGAAGATGGGTTAAATGGAATAGAGAAAACCACATGGTACTGTCACAGCAGATATCATTGCCACTGTAGGATTACTGCTGTTAAAATAATATCTTTGCTGTTTTTGTAAAATTGCTTTCTCCTGTCAATTCAAAATGAGACACTCTTACATTATTGAATTATTTCAGTAACACATAAAGCACTTCATAATGATTAGATGATTCGGCAAATACTACTGACATAATGATAATAATTAGTAACAGTTTTGTTGCACTAATCCCTGTTACAGTGTAATTATTATATTATAATATAACTATTATAGTAATTAGTAACAGTTTTGTTACACTAATCCCTGTTACTGTGTAACTACATGGTAGTTTACTACACTTAATCACAAATTTTTAGTGCAGGGTATGAATTTTTGAAAAACTGTAAAGTAATAATATTCTGTAATGTATCCCCCAACACTGTATAGTAATATTATTGTGATGTATCTTCCTATACTGTATAGATGTAGCTGGTGAAACATTTATGCAAAGGAGCATCTTAGCTAGACAACCTGAGGTCTTTTTGAACCTTAAAATTTTCAGGAAACACTACTGCTCCCCTTCAGTTATGATTTATGTCACTTCTCTTTCACACACACACAAACACCCTAGTATCCTATCTTTGTGGTCTGTTAGACTTTGTCTGGGGTGAATGTAACAGAAACAGTGTCTAGACTGAGTGGCTTCAGCTCATAATCCGACCAGCGTCCATCTGAATTTGAAACCTGAGGAAGGGCTTCAGTTCTCAGTGTGGCGTTTGTTTGAGGCTCCACTGGATTGATGACACAATGGTGTCTGAGCCCTGCAAACACTGTGGCTGCTCTCAGCTAGAGTTAGAGTTAGAGTTACCCTAACCCTAACCCTAGCTGCTCATGTCCCTCATTGTCCATGTGAGACTGTGCTACCCATCATCATTTTAAACATGACACCAACTCAAACATCACAACGGTCACATTCTGCTGATGAGACATGGCCCGTGTCTTACCAATCTCTATTTTACCAATCTCTGTCCCACTGAGGATTCTGACAGCTCCCAGCTATATCACAGCAAGTGATATAAACTGCACTTGGGCAGTTAAATTCTGTCAACGTGAACCGCTTTTAAAATAACAATGATGTAAAATATATAAATAAGACAGAAGTATTTAATACAATTTGGAAATGGTAATACATGGATACTGGAAAATCTGTTATTGGTATCCATGACCCAGTTGAAGCAGATAGCAGAAATAACTCAGCTGGTGTCTTGTCAACTTAGCATGAAATAGTCCCAATACATTCAACACAGACAATTAGCAGTGATTTTGTACATTTTTCTAAGTTTCTTGCTCACTGTATCACCTGTGTATGGATTTGAAACATTTTTATTGTGTGCTTTATAAATGACAGAAATACAACAAGATTTGGTAAACATACCAGACTAGATTTGATGTGTCTCTTCCAGAACTTCCAGGTCCAGGCTTCTGCATGCTGTACTGTGCTGTGTTGTGTTGTGGTGGTGTTGTGTTGTGTTGTACTGTGCTGTGCACAATGTGAAGATTTAGCTGAGCAGGCGATGACAGACTTTGTTTCTTCTACAGTCAATGCTGTTCTTACTCATTGTTGGACTGAAGAATTTATTTCCTCAACGTATCAACCAACAATCAGCCAACATCAATGCAATAAAGCAAAAGTGAAAAAAGTTACCCTAACCCTGCCAAAATGCAAAATTACTCATGAAAGCCTCTAATGCCTTTCTCTTAAGTTGTAAAGTCAAGAGGTAAAACATTTTGTGTTTCCAGTGATAGAGTTGAGGGTACAGGGTTAAATACACACATTTACCTCCATCCAGATTTAAATGCAGAGAGAGCAGATAGCTGGTCCTCCTCCCTTCTCCTGTGTTTGCCACTACTGAAGAGGCTCTCTTTAAACATAGAGCTCTAGAACCCAAACCCTCAGGACTGAGTCCCTAATGTTAGCGAAAAACAAACAAACACACTAAAGAATGAGGGCTGAGGTTAACAAATACCCTAACCATAAAGAACAAGATTCAAGGTTAACAAATGCCTATAACTATAAAGAACGAGGGTTCTAGTTAATAAATACCCTAACCCTAACCGTAAAGAATAAGGGTTCTTGTTAATAAATAACCTAACCCTAACTGTAAAGAATGAGGTCTGGAAGAAAGGAATGGAAGAATTGAGGAGAAAAAGTGAACTATAGCACTTTCTGTAGCATGGGAAGACCAACTGAGCTGAAACTGCTATTATTTGATTTATTTATTATAAGACTTTATTAATACATTACATATAATGCATTATACATAATACATTTATATTTTATGCATACAGAATGCGTACAGATGCGTACAGAGTATTGTAGTGGGGCCAGAAATGCTCAAATGCATGCATGTGTGTGTAGTTATCAGAGCTTGCAGCGTGGAAGCTGGCCATCAGAGCCCATCATCTCAAGCTGTAATTGCATGCACTCTGTTCCTGTTGAAATGATGCTGTTTGTAATTAAGCTCAGCACTGGCTACACTAATCCCCTCTGCTTAATGGATTTGGGGGCACAGCTGGTCTGAATTGTGTCACCGCAGTGGCGTGTCGGGTGACGTTTCGAAGGTTTGATTCCTGTTCATGACAGTATTTCAGTTTCACTGCTCCCCCTACGGCTGGGAGGCTCTGCTGTGGTAACGTCTGTTTGATTACACCACTGCAATCATGCAGCCACGGAAAAGAATCCATGGAATCCATCTGCAGTTGGATTCATCAGAGTATGTATTAAGTTTTTATTAACAACACATGGCCCTGGACAAGCCCAGGTTTTGGGGGGGTGGTGGACGTGTATATGTGTTGCTGTGTCTGGGCCTCCAGCCTGTCCACTTCATGTCACCTTTTGTGAGCTTTTACAATACAGCAGGTCTTTATGCAATATGAGCCACTCTAGGCACCTTTTTGGAAGGCGACTTTCAGCCCAGGGGTGAACTGGGGGATTCAGGACACAGTGGGGTTACAGGATGATGCTGTCTGTTAGTCTTGCATGTTTATTGTGGATTTAGCCACAGCAGTGTCATGCCTGCATGATGTGATTCTTATGTGGAATGTGTTGCTTCCACCAAGTAACTGATTCCTTTTTAGTGATTGTTAGTGATTCCCTGTTAGTGTTAAAGTTAAGATGACATTGAAGTCTTCCCTCATTCCCTCAATCAAAACGCAGGGCAAAGAGCACAGTGTGAGGAGGGGAAGGGTGCAGGGCGCAGAAAGAAGGGCGCAGGGCACAGGGTGAGGGGCTCAAGGCGAGCCTGGTGCAGGGCACAGGGTGAACGGTGCAGGGCACATGGCTGTCTCAGTGCCAGACAGGTGGGATACAGGTTGAGGCATTCTGTGTCCTCCCTGAACATGTCGGGACACTTAGAAAGGCTTTAGTGTAAACCATGTTAACGGTTAGTACTGCATACAGATGTACTTACTCCAGTTGTGTGATGCCAGGTATGGTGATTACTTCCTAGTACTTAAGACAATTTTTTAATAGTTCATGTAAACTGCAGTAACATGCCAGCAGCTTCACTGAACTGCATCCTGCATGCTGAGACACTGCAGATATCTTTTAAAATATCCTCAAAAATGTGATGGTTTCTCTCCCTTAATCCCACAGCAGACTGAACAAAAGATACAAAGTGGATGGTGGGAGTAACTCAGCGAACGCCTTGCAGCATGTTTGAGTGTGATTACTTCATGCTCACCCTGAAGGTCTTATCAAGCACTCTGGTCCTACAGAGTAAATGTTGCACTTCGGCTTCCTTTGCAGCCGTCCATGTTTAACCCTGCACCACCACAGACCCTCATTAGCTAAGAATTTGTTTACCTTCAGTCTAGAGTTGTGACCTGTAATGACTTACGAACCGTCTGGTCAACAGTGGATTAGCTGAGAGCATGCAGGCAGGCCCAGGGCAAACACACCCCTCCCTTTGGCTCATGGCCCATGCTGATAATGAGCAGCACTAATGGTAATTAGCCAATCACAGCTCTGTTAATCCACTATAGAGCAGGTGAATGAGTTGCTTGTGTCCTGCCCACACCATGATTAAAGCTGTTCAGCAGGCAGCTCTAACCCTCCCCCCAACCACAGGCTGTCTGTCTGTCACACAGCCCTTCACAACCTGTCTATCACACAGGCTGTCTGATTATCATTGTTCAAAAGTCATACAGGCTTACCTATGATGTCTGATTATCTTACAGGCCTTCACAGGGAGTTTAAATAGAGGCCCATGAGGAAAAACCATGTGCACCTCTCAATCCATTTAAAGTCATTTATAAAGCTACATTAAACCCTAGCTACTGTCGATGGTTGTCCACTGCATGGCACAAGCTACAGTTGTTGGACCAGAAGTGCCATGTTGGCAGTAAACAGTATTATTATTATTATTATTTTTATCATCATCATCATTTAAATGTATATAGTGCCTTTCACATACCTAAGGATGCAAGGAGGAGGAAAAAATGAGAAAAGTTTAAAATAATTTTTTACAAGAAATTCTAAATTCTAGAATCTCTGATTTACTTTTTGAATCTCCTTAATTTCATTTAGAATCACTCTTACTTAGATTTAGAATCAATTTGCTTCACTTTTGATTCAGTTTTCATCCACATCCTCCATGCCTATGAAGCACTGTAATGTTTGAGGTCTTTGGTCATGTATAAACTGTGATAGAGTCCCAGACCCTCCTAGGTTACTGCAGCAAAGCAAAGCCAACACACACCTGTTTGATGACTGGGAGTTTCTGCTTATATGGCTAAGAAGCATCACATAGTCCTCTGCTGTGCACCCCCCCACACCCAGGCCTGCAGTGTGTGTAAATACAGCCCTTAAAACAATGCACACACACACACACACAGTGTGTGTAAATACAGCCCTTAAAACAATGCGCGCGCGCGCACACACACACACACACACACACACACACAGAGTGTGTAAATACTGCCCTTAAAACAATGTGAGTGAAAGTACTAAACTGGAAGATCTGCTCTTTTAATGTGATAAAAGATGAGTGGGCTCTCCACACCCAGGCAGAGCAAACAGGGAAGGAGGGCCCACACATGTTTGCATTCCATTAGTTTCTTCACAAAGCCAAGCATGAAGAGCAGTTCACCACAGGGCCAGGGGCTTTATTAACGGGCTTTATTAATGGGCTTTATTAACAGGTTTTTATTAATGACTGATTGGTATGTGTTACATGACCACCACTATTTTAAGGTTCCGTAAAATGTAATAACTGGAATGCTGCACTGATTTAGCTAAGAAATTAGAACATTATTATTATGCGTAGAACATTTACTATGATATAAGCAACACAGCAGTATGAATAGAGCCTCTATGTAGATCGAAATGATTTCACCAGTCAGTACACAAGATAAGTCATGTCTTTGAATTGGTAAAATATTCTCTGCTTTGCAGCACAGAAGCTGAGCAGCGCAGGACTTAAAGCCTGTTACAAGGACTAACCACCCAGCCACACCACTAACTACCAAGGACTAACCACCCAGCCACACCACTAACTACCAAGGACTAACCACCCAGTCATGCAGTGACAGTGTCTGGAAGGGGAGTACCCTTCAGCACATTATGAAAAGAAAACAAATTAAGGGCTTAAAGAACAGCCCAGAGAACACGCAAACGCAGTGAAACAAGAGCTGCAGATCTGCTTGGATGTTACTGGACTACGAAATCACCCCACCCTAACCCATTAGAAATAGACAACCCTAACCCATTAGAAATAGACAACCCTAACCCATTAGAAATAGGTCTGTGAACATTCCAAATGTCTTGCATTTTACAAATAGCAGCACTTGTACCTTCTCCACACCCTTTAAGACCACAGCAGCGTCAGCAGCTACAGGCCTGGACAGGCCTAACCCTAACCCTGGACAAGTATCTGGGTTCTTAGTCTCTTCTGTGTCTTAATTACATGGTTTGAAACATTATATAGGAATCTTTGGGCTCAGAGTTTGAGCTCCTGAAAATGTTACAGCATAAATATATTTATTTATACATTTGACTTGTCTCACACTAATTTTCCTCAGATTGTATCACATTTTCTAAAAAGACAGAATATATTTGCTGCAAAGTCAAAAACAATTTTAGCAAATTTGTTTTGAGGTTTCATTTCATAGCTTTAGATGATTTTAGCCATTCAGCAATCTTGTGTGAGGTATGAACATTTAAATTCACTGATCTACTTTCTTCTGCTTTTGACTGTTTCTAGGCAAGAATGCCCCACTGCAACTGCTTCCTGATGGTGTGTGTGTTTGATGTGTACATCAGCAAGCTGAACCTTTCTGCAACAGGAGAAAGTATGAAGCATATGAGGAGCAGTATGACGCGTGTGAGGAGCAGTATGACGCGTGTGAGGAGCAGTATGACACGTGTGAGGAGCAGAATACATTTGAAGCAACTATTTTAGTGTGTCAAATTAAAACAAACAAAAAAATAAAGCAGAGGGTCACTAATGACTAAAATTACAGTAGTAACCCTGCTTATATACATGAGAAGACCCTATTTCTAATGCTAATCCTAACTCTAATCCTAAAACTAACCTTAGAATTTTTTTAATGTTTTTGTTTTTCTCTATCTTAGTTGTTGAGTGTATGAATTCTGTTGTATCCTGAGTGACAAGAACAAGATCATGCATACAAGCGGCCAAAATGAGCTTTAATCCTCAGGGTGGCCAGACTCTTCTTTAGAAACAGGATGAGGAGCTCAGTGATCCGCAAGAAGTTCAGAGTAGGGTTAGGGTTAGAGAGAGGGGCCAACTGAGGTGGTTCGGGTATCTGGTCCGGATGCCCCCTGGACTCCTCCCTATGGAGGGGTTCCAGATATGTCCAATGGGGAGGAGATCCCAGGGAAGACCCAGGACATGTTGGAGGGATTTACATCTCTCGACTGTCCTGGGAACATCTCAGTATCCCACTGTAGGAGCTGGAAAAGGTGGTGGGGGAGATGGAGGCCTGGACCTCTTTGCTTAGGCTGCTACCCCCATGACCTGGACCCAGATAAGTGGGGTAAAATGGATGGATGGATATTCTGAGAAGCAATTTAAGAAATCTAACTGTTTTAGAGGGATGATTTCAGCATTTCCAGTTTTCATACCTACGGTCACAGCTACAAACAGATGTTTAAATTATTTTAATGTAGGATTTGTAATTATGCTTTCACAGTGTGTCCCCAAAACTGATATAATTCGAAGGAAACATCCTTTAAAGGATGAAGTGACACCCAGATATTTGATACATCCTGCAGATGTTAATGTTCCAGGAGAGGGTCAGGTGGGCATTAGGGTGAGGGTTATGACTTCTCTCCTGAATTTCAGACCGTTGCATTTGTGCTGCATAGGAGAGCAGAAAGGAATCCAAGCACTAATTATGAAATATACTATAACAAAGAAATAGACTCTAATGATGAAATATACTCTAATTATGAAATATACTATAATGAAGAAATATACTCTAATTATGAAATATACTATAATGAAGAAATGTACTCTACTAATGAAATATACTATAACGAAGAAATAGACTCTAATTATGAAATATACTCTAATGATGAAATACTATAGTTAAGAAATATACTATAATTAAGAAATATACTCTAATTATAAAATAAATTTGCTCTTCTACTAAGACAATAAAGATAAATAAACAGGACAATAAAGATTCTATTCTAGAGCTTCTATGCAAATTTCTAATGGCTGCAGTTTTTAACTTTTTCAATAATGGGGTGTGTTTGTGTGTGTGTGTGTGTGTGTGTGTTTGGACATAGGTCCATCTGAGCTCTAGGTGGAAGGCATGGCTTGCTTTGATGTAGGACTAATATGGACTCTAAAGTGGAAGGGCAGCACTTTGATGTACTGCCTGTAGCCGTGCAGACGCTGTCCAGAGGGTCAAACTGCAGGGCCACCCTGAGAAACAGCATCACACCAGCACTGCAAAATATGTGGAAGTGGAATATTAGATCATAACCCACCCCTAACTCTGAGTAGAGCGCAGTCCTGATGTAGAGTTCGGTTCTGGTTTTGCCTGATGCTGACATTTTGACACAGCGCTTTGTCTGGTCTCAACACACAAAAAGGTCCAGATAAACAGACAAACAGAAAATGGTGTCTTTGGAAGACACAATAATATTTCTTCAGTGTCGACATATTTTAGAAAAACTAATTAATTCACTAGTTTCTACTGATATTTCTGTTCTACAACATACCTTGCTTTATTAATAGTATACATATATTAAGTGTCATTTAGATAGCTGCTCTGTGGGGCTGTATATTCTGTTCCTATGTAGGTTTTGGAGGGGTGGGTCAAGATGGTGTTAATAAATGTGATGCTTAAAGGTCCAACCCCAAAGTGAATAACTCTTCTGCTGATTGTTATGAAGGCTGAGGTGTTCAGCTTCACTTTATAACCCTTCAACCTCCACTGTGCCTTAATGCATTCTTTTGACCTTATAAATCAAGGTCATGTAAATCAAATAGCCCGGGTTAGATCTCTGCCTGCCAGTATTTGGAATGCATGCATGTGTGTGTGTGTGTTTTAGTGAGCAAGAGCAAAATAGAGAAGGAGTGAGTGAGTAAGAGTGACTGGCTGTGTTTATGGATACACAGACTATCACTTTTGTTTATGTAGCCTTTTGCAGAATTCTACATAAATGTCACTTTTTCTAAATATTAGCTCTGTATTTTGTTTATGAAAATGACAGTGCATGTGGCTGTTTTATTTGACTCTCCCTCAAAACATCAGTCAAACTTTATTCTGTTTAGTTTATTCTCCAAACCAGCAGGTGGCAGTAGCTTTGCTCTTCTTGTAAACGTGTGAAGACATATTTGTAACTGCTGCCAGAGGTTGAGGGTGAATTAATGAATGAGCATGTTGTGATGACAGTTTTATAGTTGTGATATAGTATAGTTCAGAGAGGATCTAGTGTGCTGTTGGGGCAGAGTGGGTTAAAACAGAGAACAGTAACATTTCCACATGGTCCACATATCTATCTGTTCTCTTTGCAAAAACATCACAATGAAAATTATATCTTCAGTGATATCTTCAGTGACATCTTCAGTGACATCTTCAGTGATATCTTCAATAGTATTTTCTTCTTGCTGATTTTGTTCCTCACCAGAAGCTTTTACAGCCAAATGCAACAATTGTGTTTGTTGAGCTTCTTCAGGCCAAACACACCTAATCACCACCTGATCGCAACCTATAAAACAAAGCACCATTTAAAAATAGAGGACAGAGGTCAGATCTACACGGGGATTTGGGGTTTTACTATTGTCACGAAATGGCCAGAAGCTCTGAAAAATAGTGTAACCTGAGAATATTAGAAATGGCAGAAGGGAAAGAGGGCAGTGTATCACAAAGATTCCCTGCTTTCAGTACAGAGGCTACAGCACTGGGAGTGGATTTCCCAGAGCAGGAGTCCCACACAGACACAGAAGCAGCTTTAACTCCCCTGTCATGTTTACCCATCTGATTTCATGGCTACAGATCTGTGAGATTAACCAGGGAGAAATAGCTGAGGTCAACCTTGGGAAGGAACACTGATAAAGACATGAAAGGATAGCAGGAGGGGTCTCTGTTTGCACTCATGGCTCTATGTAGTCATATTCCTCTCTATGTAGTCATATTCCTCTCTATGTAGTCATATTCCTCTCTATGTAGTCATATTCCTCTCTTTCTCTCTCTGACTCTCTCCTTTTTGCTTGTCCTCTCTCTCTCCTGTACCTTCTCTCTTGTCCTCTCTCTCTTCTGTACCTTTTCTCTTTTTTTCTATCCCAATTTTCTTTTCTAATCCTAGGGTTAGGGTTAGGGTTTTCTTAACTGACCCTAACCCTTTTCTTGCTACATCTCACTGTCTTTATTTCTCACTGATTCAATCTCTTTTGTACATGGACCCAGGCTCTACATCCATCTCATTTCTTGATGATACTACAACTGAACAGTATTAATCCAGCGATGAAGGGCACTAGAGCACTCCAAAAGAGCCTAACCCTAACCTTAACTCTAACCCTAACACTAATCCCCCTATATTCTCTGATGACATAGGTAAAAGAAAATTTTAGTGAGTGATTTCAGACTGTAATAAATATAAAAACAAATACAAACACAAATTGTTGTTTATATACATAAGATTTTACTAAAGCTACTGAGTAATAGCTAAGCAGTAATAATAAAGTAATTTTAGTTTTAGTTTGTGCTGTAAATTATTGTGATGCTTTAATTATCAAGATGATTTAAAACTATTTTAATTTTAACAAATGATCTAAACTAAAATTAAATACAAATTAAACAAGAATATGTTAAATGTGATCAAATTTTGGTTTATAATGATCAGTGACCCTTCACCTATAGCTTCACTGCTGTTTTCTGTTTAAATGTTGTTTTGAACAAATTGTGGCGTGTGTA
>JAOXYF010000003.1:25343206-25362689 GCA_028565775.1 Sternarchorhynchus goeldii
AGATGTAAAATAGACTTGGGGTTAAACAGACTGGGTTAGGGTTAAATAGACTGGGTTTATTAACCCTAACCCTAACCCAATCGCCCTCTCTGCTGCATTCTTTGTTTCACCCAAAGATCTTCACTAAAGTTCTATAAACTAGATGTAAAATAGACTTGGGGTTAAACAGACTGGGTTAGGGTTAAATAGACTGGGTTTATTAACCCTAACCCTAACCATAGCCCTGCATACAGGCCCCAATATAAAAGACACACATACTGGCTTCCGCCTTAATTTCAGTGGTCATGAAAACCTTACAGAGATTACACCTGCAACTACACCTGTACTTGTAGCCATACCTACAATTGCACCTTTCTAAAGTTTATATAGTTTACAGATGTATCACATTGGTCACATACATAATTTTAATGAGTCCCGCTACAAACAAGAGCTGAAATAGCTAGTGTGCACTGCAGCTTCAGTTAAATGCTCTAAACGCTGTGGTGATGGTAATAAACACCACTGCCTCTGGCTCCCATAATTATCAGAGGCAACTGTGATCATAGTAGAGTCTTCAAAATTGCCTGGAAGATCAGGATCAAACCAGAGAGCAACAACGTGTCCGTCATGAAGAAGACGGCTGAAAAATGCTTCCTGCAGCATCTGATTTAATCTGGTTCAACTTAATAGGTCTACTCACACTTAATGGAGCAGGTCACACAGTAAATGACCTGACCACAATCTTTCTAAATGTCACAATGTTTGGGTTCATGAGACATACTGAAATCATCCAGACTGCAAAATTTGAGTTTTCTTTCTTCATGGATCTCTATATCAGTACATTAGAAACAGAGCAGCCAGTGTATTTTTTCCCCGTGTGTATATAGTGTAGTGGCTAACAGTGTGTATATAGTGTAGTGGGGGACTCTGGGGTTTATGTGCTTTGTGCTGTACCAATAAGAGTCCAAGAGTAATACTACACTCACCTTCCTCTGTAATAAGACTGAAAATTACAGTGTCTGTAAAATAAGAATTCAGATTGCTCTTTACTCCATGATACATAGTTTGTACCACTCTCCATCTTTACATAAATGCATTGTTTATATATTTTTGTTTTCCTGCCTATTTGACTTTTTTTATCCAAATAAGAATCTTTCTTATAATGTCAGATTTCTGGCAAAACTGGTTCTCATTCTCTGCTGTATCAGTTTGCAGGTTTACTGAGCCAGTGGAAAAAATGGCAGAGACAGGAAACAGCAGAGACAAACACAGTGTGAGAACCAGTTCATTACATCCAAACTGAGGAGAAGAACCAGCAGCTGGAGAACAACCCAGCCAGGTACTGTGGAAGGGAAAGAGGTAATTGAGAGGGGAGACCAGCGGACTGAGAGGGGAGACAAGCGGACTCGTCCCACTGATGAAGAGCAGATACCAGCTCGCTTTGACTGACAGTTCGACTTTCAGGTTCTACCTGTCCCGCGGCACATTAGCATGAGCTTTTGTTATGACTGTGTTACATGGAGTCTTCCATTCACCAGCTCAGAGAGAGAGAGAGAGAGAGAGTGGACTGAGTAGTCTTCTTCTTTCTCGTGCTCCTCTGGGCCTGCATGTCTGTGCCAGGTGTGTCTACATGCCCCTGCACAATACACCCTTAACGCAGTGCTGACTGAGCCCATTGTGGGCGTTCATGTTGAAACAAAGAGAATAACTCATTCTCTTCAGGTTCATTCCTCCAGTCACACCCACCCAAATAGACCCTGCACTTTGACTTTGGTAAGCTAACCTGCAATGGCTCTGGTGCATGTGTATCACCTTCAGGAGAGACTTCAAGACACAAACCACTCAGATATTCCAAAACAATTAAGACTGGGCAACCACAAGAAATTTGTATAATTATAAATGTGGTATTCAGAAATAATATGTGTTTAAAATGATGGAAATAAACTTACAGTAAATCCCATACACTATTAATCAGCTGATATATATAATATACCGATATCAATATCAGCACCAGTAAGGGTTTCTTGGTCCATATTTTATTTTAAAATATTTTAAACACTTAAATTCCCTATAAACACAATAATATTTCTTACTTAAGTTGAAATTTATTAAATCCTCAGATATCAGTGTTGCAACAGAAAAGTCAAGGTTAGCATGTTTTAGTCAGGGTTAGCATGTTTTAATCAGGAATAGCATGACTTCTTTTACTGAAGTTACAGTAACAGTAAATGTGTGTGATACCCATATTCACACACACAAGTATCCCTAACCCTAACACTAACACTACTGCTCATATAACTATTTATCTGAAGGGTTCTTCCACTTTTCATTCTGAAGAGATCATTACCCTTTATTACATCTTATTAAATCCTTTAGCCTGTAGTTTATCACAGCAAAAGATCAGCCTTCAGAATGTTTTGGCCATGCTGGTCCATGTGCACACAGGTTCTAATGTAAACACTTTACTATGGATACTTTGTGCAACATAGAAAGAAATTCTTCACTGATGTCATGAGAAAATGTTGAGTTGTTCCTGCACATAGTTGGGTTGTTTTCACAAAGCAAGTGTTCTGCACGTGCATCTGATAAACTGTTATAAAGGACCCTAACTTTGTTATAAAGAACCCTAATGTTGTTATAAAGAACCCTAACCCTGTTATAAAGAACTTGAACCCTAACCTGGATTAACAGAACAGGTAGAAATAAGTGGCACGAATAAACAAGTGTAAGCAAATCACCTGAATGAAGCTTTCGACATCAGTCACACCCTCCATTTGGAGGAAGTGAACGAGCACTAAACTGTTTGGGAAGTTATTGTTGCTGAAATGACTTTAAGCTCATTGTGTAGCTTCAATGTGAGGAGCTGAAAAGGTAAAACTACACTTTAATGATAGGCTGATTCTTTTCTTTAATGAGTGCACAGTGATCAAACTACATTAACCAATGTTTAAAAAATTACATGAAAAGAGATGGTGGGATGTGATATTTCACACTGAAGAAATGTGTATCAATAATAATAATAATAATAATAATAATAATAATGTATACAGAAAGTAAATAAAAAGGTATTACTAACGCAAACTTAAAGCATAAGGTTTATTCCAAAAGCTTATTAAACTGCCCCTTTTTTAGATGCCCCTTTGAAAAAAGTAAAGGATATATGTTATTCTACAAGGGTTGGATGTAAGTTGACAAGAATTAATGAAGCTGTTCTAGACAAAAAAGAACCATATTATTAGAGGCTCTTTTTGTCGGTGGCATCACTAAGCCCCAAAAGGAGTGCACAGTGCAATTTAGCTGAGACTCAAACACAGCCATAAGCCTCTGCTTTGTTAAGTGTTCATTTTGTGGAAAGTCCAACAACATCTGAGGCGGACTGTTCTAAAGCTGGCCACAAATTCCTAGTCTGAACACAAAGCTCATCCCCCTCAAATGGCTGGTTATCGCTGTTGCCAGGTTTATGAGAGAGGAGAGAAGCCTGACCTTCTGAGCAGATATACTGCCTCCAAACTCTACACAATCCAAATTACTTTTCTTCCATGACCCTTAGAAACCTCTTTTCACATTTGCTATGTACAAGTCATACATTTAAGGGTGTAAAAATATGTACAGTTGTATAAATATGCGTAACACGGCTTATGGGCTACCCTGTCAAATCCACTCAATCTCCACTTACCCTCCCCATCTCCAATATCTCTCAGTCCTCCACCCACACAAGCACAGAGCAACAAGTCTAAATGAGGGATGCTTACAGGCTGGGCATTTGGCTTTGACACGGGCCAAGTGTCAGGGTCACGTTTGGCCATAAGTCCTACACTTTCCAGCTGCCTTCCTCTGGCTCAGGAAGGGTCCAAATGGATCAGAGCGGCAACGGCTTCCGCCGCTGAGCCAAATGGACTCAATTATTCATTCTACCATTTATCCGACTGCATGCCAGCAACAACATGCCAAACTCACCCACCAGTGACAAACCAGCTCAGCTCTATTACTGAGGCAGCGGATTCTGGGTGTATATGCTGCCCCTAAAGTTGAAATTGTCATTCTTATTTATGCAGCCTCTGCAGCAAAAAGAAATGGAGTAAGAACAGTTTAGTTTATCTAAACATTTTCTTCCTTCAAGGGTATGTAAGGACACCTTACATTTAGCTGTTATAACTTACTTTGCAACATGTAATTGTTTTTCCCCCTAGTTTAAAAATTAATCTACCCTTTTTACCATGTAAAGGGGTGAATTTCAGGACAAAATGACTAAATCATACACACATACAAAAATACAACTTAGTCCTTCCTTAGGAGTGGACGGGCATTGCTGGCTGGTACGCAGTGCTGATGTCTGGACATGGTCCAGCAGAGAGAGCACACGAATCACACCTCAGCCTGTGTGGAAGCAGAGCAGGACTCAAATTCAAACTTGCCCTTTTCTTCCAACAAATCAAACACTCACACGGGTGTATCAAGGTGGAATTCATGGTACTCTATAAAGGCTTTGTCTGTTTGGCACACTACTCTAACGGTTAGATTTACTTTAAACAGTGCAGAATTTAAACTCTGCCAAAGCCAGGTATCAGAGCCTAATCCAAGACAAACTCTCATACACTACAATGTGGGTTTTGAGACTCCCCCAAACTAAGGAATGAAACTATAGCATTAGTTTGGGGAAAGATTTTTGAAACAATATTATCTAAAATCTGAAGGATTTCCTACTATTCCTCCTGAGACATTCCAACTACTGAACTAGGTCAGATCTTGTACTTGTTACAGGCTATACTGAGTTATGCTTGTAGTGCATTTCTTCACTAAGAGTAGCCTTTGTCAGAAATACCATGAAAAAATCGTATTAAATTGCATTAAGAAAGGCTGTGAAGTCTGTTCTAAACAGGAGCTTTGGTTAATGATGTGTGTTCACAAAGGACAAAGGTCTTTAAAATAATCCCAGTAACAACTCATATAGCATGAATTTATTATTTCTTTGTAGATCCCAGCATTAATCTCACAGTACAGTTGCAACTGCACCCAAAGTTAATCTCACAGTACAGCTTCGCACAAACTTAATCTCACAGTACATCTTTGCACAGACTTAATCTCACAGTACAGCTGCAACTGCACCCAGACTTAGTCTACAATACATCATCATGCCATCAGAAAGGTTTAGTGGGATTACTTTATACTGTGTAAATCGAAATAAGAGCACATCCCCAAAGAAGGGTACATAAAAACGTAAAATCACAAAAATGTGTTTAAAACTATAAGATGAAATTGAATACTCAATACATAAAATTGTTCCTTTTAATTATTATTATTTTATAATAATATATCAATAGATGAGGCACCAGTTCTACTATAAGGTATAAGGAGTGTGTGTAGGTGTTCTGTGGAGTTACCATTCAATTTGTTTTGTTTTGATGTAATTCCTTCTCTCCATGGTAACTTACTGCATGTCATTGTTTGTTTCTAGCTCCTATGGTAGCAAATGCAAATGAACCTTTTCATAAGAATTCTGCTGTGCTTTATTCTTTATCCTAACCATAGGAACTACAGCAATAACGTTAGAGCCAAATGCCACCCCACAGGAATGTGGCACAGCATAAACAAACCCTGTATCACTCCACACACACTCTATATTACACTAAACACACTCTGTATCACTCCAGACACACTCTGCATTACACTAGACAGTCTGTATCACTCCAGAAACACTCTGTATTACACTAGACGCACTCTGTATCACTCCAAACACACTCTGCATTACACTAGACACACTCTGTATCACTCCAGACACACTCTGCATTACACCATCTTTTTGCCCTAGTAAAACATTCAGTGTAATTTCTGTGATGTTTATTCTGGCCTCTCTGCCTCATGTTCCTCTGGCAGTGATTGGATTTCATGACAAATTAACTTTCAAGCTCTTCACAGGAATGTGCCCATAATTCACATGTGACAGAAACTGATCAGGGTCCAGCCTAGGGTTAGGGTTATGGTTAGGGTTAGGGTTAGGGTTAGTAACCAACACTATTCATCTTCTGAGCTAGCCAGGTTTCAGTATACCATTCATCTAATGTTTACTAGCTGAAGCCAGGATGGCAGCAATGATGGCATTACATGTACATCTATGTCTTACATGTACAGAAAGGAAAACATACAAACAACAGAAAAAAGGAAGGAGAAAATGGCCTTATTTGTTGTACTGTCATGAGTCATGGGTTTCCTGCTGGGTTCTGGCTTTTGTAGGGTGCAGAGCTTTGCTTTGATGCCACAGTATGTCTCTTTGAGCTTCTTGATTCTACTCTGGCCTTTACCATGAGCTCTGATTTAAAGCAACAGAGGGACTCTACAGAAGGGCCTACACAAAATATTTATTTATTGAGTGGGTTGATTAGAGTGTTTTTTTTTTTATCTATTCTGTTTATGTTGATTGTCAGTCAGGTCTAACCCTAACCCAAATCTGTTGCCATAGTAATCTGGTGGTTTTGTTCATGTTATGTCTACACCAGTTACATCGGGAACCTTATTTGCTGTAAGGTCATTTGGCCATTTGGAAAAGTTTCCAAAACTCTCAATCAGTTCAGGCAACATCACTTGGATAGCCCATGCAATTCCAATTACACCATAAACCCTCAACACAGCTGAATGAACATAGACTGAATTCACTTAACATAAAAATTGTATGCTGCCCTACCATGGACCCATCTAGTTTGACAAAAAACCTTGAAACTCTTAAAAAATATCCGTAACATAAGCTCGCTTCTTTTTCATATCCTCTGCAATTTATACCATATATCTGTCAGCAGTGCCATCCATCTGTAACAGCAAGACAATGAAGCCATCTCCCAATAGCCAGCTGTTTGGTTCTGTCAGAAGGAAAGACCTCCTTTGCATGCAGTATGGACTTACCTTAGGTGAGACTGCAGGTTTTCATATTAAACAGATAGCTGAGGCAATCAGTGCCAGCACTGGTGGAAAAGGATGAATTATTCTGTACATGTGTCCAGACAATGCTGTCATCTGCATACGACAATGCAATTAGTACAAACACTGGCAAGTGACACCTGGTACTGCAGCTCCACACACAGATCCAAACCCAACAGAGGAAAGACAGACACAAGCGCAAATAGATTGGATTACTATGGATTCACTGTGAAAATTAAAAACAGTTTTATACTAAAAGGAGAGCTAATAATTGAAATGATCAACATTGTATAGGTAAGAGATAATAAAATTAGATTTATTTTTTTAAACAATTAACAATTTGAATAGTTAATATTTCAATATAACTACTACATACTGGAGACTTTATGTGTAGGATGAAATTGCACTGGAGGCTCTCTGTAACCCTAAACCTTGACTTCCAGAAATCTTTTGTTTTCGATAGATAGATAGATAGATAGATAGATAGATAGATAGATAGATAGATAGATAGATAGATAGATAGTATAATTTAATTGCAGTTGGTTGCAGTTGCAGAAAAAATTCTTATGAGTCATTATGCTGTCAGTGTGCAATGATGCATTATGCATTTATTGACCTGCTGATGAGATTATCAACCAATGTTTGAAGATGCGTGTCTGCTGTTCTACACTCAAACACCCTGAATGAGCCGTTAGAGAGAAACTACAGACAAGGGGAGACTGAAGAGACTTAGTTTGTCTCAGGAAGATCGAGATTTGGGCAGTGATAACCAAGAAAAAAGAGGAGAGGCAGGAACAAAGCAACCCTAACCCTAACCCTAGCACCAGAGGTGCTGATTTATTAAAAACACAAGCAGGAGAGATGGAAGTGGCCCGTCGAGCAGAGAGAGAGGCTCTTACTAACCCCACCAGCAGGAAAATGGCAGCTGTGTTTATGTGACCCCTGAACAGCAGCCCTCCCAGTTCCCCAAGTGATTAACCCAAGCAGTAAAGCTGCTTCCCGCTGTAGCCTGACAGGAGTCTGAAGAGCTGACATGTCATAGTCAACCTTAACCCTAAACCCTAAACCCTAAACCCTAAGCCCCTAAACCCTAAATCCCTAAATAGATAAAACTGTTAAAACATGCACTTTGAATGTATTTAGTCCAGTTTGGGGTAAAATTACTTGCCACATTCTTATGTGCAGATTTTAAGATCCAGAGCACTAAGACAAATAAATAACTACTACTTTTACTACTTACTACTTTTTAAACTAATATTTTGTACTACACAAATTAAATGATGCAGATGTGAACTGTAAAAACCAAGCAAGAGAGAGATAGAGGGAGGGTGAGGTGAAGGAATCTTAGATCTCATTGCTATAGTGAAGGAGAGGACTACAGAAGAGCCTGATCCCTGGAGCTGACCCCTCTCTGTCAGTAATGACTCGCGACCCAGTAAGAGCTACTCCGGTCCATTGTGATCAAAGCCACTGGTGCACAAGCAGGCACTCAGGGCCTGAAATATGGGCCTGCAGCGTTAGCCTGGCCAGGACTCCTCTCCTAGACCTAAACAAACCCCCCCCCAGAACAGCTGCAGCTTCCCCCAGCCACAGCAAGTCAGGACAGATGAGAAGAGAGGGGAGGAGAGGAGTAGAGAGGAGAGGGGAGGAGAGGGGAGAGAACGTGGTGGAGGAGAGGTGATAGAAAAAGATAACAATGTCAGGAGGGTGAGTGATTAAAGGAAAAATTGTGAAATCCATAAGAAAACATGACCAACATCTGAGCAAGGGAACGAACGAAAGAAACAGGCAAAATGTGAAAAGAAACAGGCAAAAACAAGAAAGCAGGTCAGGAAATCTAACTTTAACCTTAACCTAACCTAATTCAACCCTGACCCTAACCTAACCGCAGCTGTCATGTATGAGAGCTGATTTAATGAGACACTAATGTTAAATATGAGAAAAGAGATGGTAAAATGGATACTTCAGCAACATCAGGAGAAAAAGGTATATTTTTGTAAATATCTTAGCAGTAGGACAGTATAAAGAACAAAAGTTCTGGTCACTCTCGCTTTATGAACATTGGTGTGACTGCTAATACACTTCTCAATCCAAAATCACACTGGGATCATCAACTTTTAAATGTACATAAATAATTAAAAAGGTATTTCTCATATGTACAAAGCCTCTTGTTTCTTGTTCTACTTCTGTTGGACTTCATCATTATTATATTTTGTAAATAAGCAACTAGTCTGCATGTATGTGACCAAGCAGGTTTTAAGCGTAAAACAAACAAACAAACACAATCATACTACTCTTATAAAACAAACAAACAAACACAATAATACTACTCTTATAAAACAAACAAACAATAATCTCTTTCCTTCTATGTTACACTTCTTTGTGGTGAGCAGCCTGGGCTTGTTATATTTTGAATATTCAGCTGAATATACATATCTGTGTAAACATACTCTAGCTGTCCTGTATGTATGCATAATAAACAAAGCTATAAGACTGGGGACATTTGAATACAACTCTTGTCCATCAACGCTGGTCTAGTCTCAGAACCATGGTTGATTCCAAATGCTACCTTACCAGTAGGTTTCACATCATCGAGTCTACTCCATGGACAGTATCGGGACAGAGCCACAGGGCCTGGACAGTATCGGGACAGGGCCACAGGGACAAGATATTATCAGGACAGGGCCACAGGACCGTGACAGCGTCAGGACAGGGATGGGCCTCAAATGACGCTGATCAGATCCTGCTTCCTTTCTACAGTTCCCAATATTCCCAGTGGTCCCAATATTCCTCTCACTCACATTCATCTCATTCAAACTAAAACAACTCTGATTAGTCACACGCAGTTTGGATATGTAAACAAACATAACCAGGAAAAAAACACACACACAAACAGACTCACACACACATACAGTAAATACGACCACACAGACACAGTACTGGTGGTCTGGAGAAGAGCTCTAATGCTCTATCTCTTGCTTTCTTTTGTCTTTCCAGGAAGAAAAAAGCCACGTTTGGGTTTGTCTCTTAAGAAAGCGAAGCTGAGTAGCAGGACAGAGGGGATTAGAGGCAGCGGCAGAGCTGGGGCTCCGTCTCAGTCCTGAAGCCTTTCACATGTCAATCATTTTACCGTCACGCAAGAGAAAATCTGCAGGTTGGGACTAAGCAGACCAAACACTGTTCTTTATAGTATAGACACTGCGCACACACACACACACATACACATACATACACACACACATACACACAAGAGACACCCTGTACACATACATTAAACATAGTAAACACTGTACAGATGCACAGTTTGAATATTTGGAATTTTTAAGCACTGCACAAAATTGCAGTGGGAGGGGTCTGATCTAGTACCACATGTTGCATTTTCTGTCTTTGTGTGTGTGTGTGTGTGTGTGTGTGCATTCCTTGGTTGGAAACCTCTCTTGTTGTCTATGAGATTAAACAGTGTTCCTCCCTGTGAGCTGTGTGTGTGTGTGTGTGTGTGTATCCTTAGACAAAAGTAGAGAGAAAAGAGACAAGTGAAGAGGGCAGGACAAGAGCATTTGTGGGCATGTTTTTCTACTGCCTTTACTGGGCTGCTTAATTAGCCTGTGTTTGAGGATTATCAAATAATTTAATTAGCCTGTGTTTGAGGATTATCAGCGGGTTTAATTAGCCTGTGTTTGAGGATTATCAGCGGGTTTAATTAGCCTGTGTTTGAGGTTTATTGGAGAATTTAATTAGCCTGTGTTTGAGCTTTATCTGAGTGATTAATTAGCATGTGTTCCAGGTTTATCGGAGAATTTAATTAGCCTGTGTTAGAGGTTTATTGAAGTGTTTAATTAGCCTGTGTTTGATCTTTACTGGAGTGTTTAATTAGCCTGTGTTTGAGCTTTATTAGAGGTCTGGCAACAGCTTGAGCTGAAGTGCCTCTCGATAAACACTTCTATGAATAGGTTTATGGGTGCAGAAACCATTTTGTCTGACAAACAAGATAAAAATGCCAAGGTTGTTCATTGCTTTGGCTTTTCGGACTCCCATTCCCAGACCTGGAATATGTGGAATTCTCAGGCTCGGCTGTAAATTGTCTTCTTGGATTATATCCTTTCCTAAGAGATTTTACCCTGAGTTTTAAGTGAATCTTAAAAACTGGGCTCCTTCTCACAGCTACTGCAGCTCAGAACAACTTATTGAATTATATGTTTCATCAGACTTTTTTGTCTTTAGCTTTATAGTATGTAAGTATATGCATCTGTTTATTACATACAACCTAGGAAACTCTGACCCCATCATGAGCCAGTGTGGAACAATTTTGTATTCAATCCATTATGATATAAATCAAGCAAATAGAACTTTAAAAATGGTTTCTTCAGGTTACTAATTGTAGATACCAACACATCCCTGTTTTTAAATCTAACTGCCACAGGGGATTCATCTTTAGATCTACACAAGATTCAGAGACCAGTCTATGGGTGCACCCTTAAGTAAAACAAATAAGTAAATAGACAATCAAAAATAATGTCCTTGCTTTGAGTAAAACCTTTCACAAAAATAAAAACTTTTACAGTTTTGTGAAATAGATCTTTACAAATATTTTAAAATATAAGTCATCACATAATGCTTACAATGGGATGACATTTTATAATCCTACCAGTTAAAAAAAAAACAGAAAAATCTGTTTTTTGTGTCCTGCTTTAATTGTAAAATGAGAACAGTCTTATATCTTCCTTTAATCCTTATCAGTTTTTATTCAAATTGTGTAATCCAGGCTATTCTATTTAGAACAGATATGATGAGAACCCAGGAACTCTAACGCACGTTATGTTAAAGGCACTGGAGTCTATGAACATCCCCTTTACAAATTTCAGTTCCAGAGTTCTGTTTAGGGGAGGAGGTAGAGTGTAGTTACTCTAGACCAACATGAAACCCTAACCCTAACCCTAGACCAAGTTCTATTATTACCTCTGTAGCAACAGTGCAAGGGGAATGACGAGCTTCATCTGAAGAAAATGAGAAGCATCTTGAAGTTTTTAATTTTACCTCCTGTGATATTAATCCAAGAAGCAGAATGGTTGAATCATCCAGCTGGGCTAGGGTTAGGGTTAGGGTTAACCCAGTTGGGTTAGGGTTACGGTTAACCCAACTGATGGTTTCATAAAGCAAATAAAATACTTGTTGTGACGTGGTTTTAGAATTCATAACAAGTTCTAACTCTGCAGCAGACTGGAGCCTGTGGGTAGCAGGGGCTCGAAAGCTTACAGCTTTAGAGTTGCCTGTGTATCTGTGCATCTGTACTGTGTTTACTATGTGTAATGTATGGGTACACAGTATGTGTACTCTAAAGTATGAGATAACAGGATGTCAGTGGTTGAACAAAAGTGTCCAACCACTGACATTATACTTTATTAATACACAAATTAAATTACCATTCAAAGAATATGTCTAAATCTTTTTTTAGTGTTCAAACATTAAGAAAATAAATTAACTAAACATGTCTTACTAAGTGGTAAAAACACATAATGTACATAGAGTAAAAGGATTTCTACACCAAAAGCAGAGATGTGTAAAGCTGAGCTGGAAGCTTTCTCATAAAGACCAGGCACTCTGACACACCTCTCTCCGGCTTCTCCATAGTGCCCCACTCAGACCTACTTCACTTTCTTTTGTGTTTGCTCTCAGAGAACGCACCTTTCTCACTCGTTTCACATGTGGACGCCCACGGCAGCATTTTAATCATCTCTGCTGCTTTTTGTTTCTCTCCTGACAGGCTTCTATTCTTATGTGAGGCTTGAAGCCCATTCACAAGTCCTGAAGCGAGACTACTAACGCACAAACCCTAACCCTAACCCATACACTTGCTAACGCACAAACCCTAACCCTACACTTACTAACGCACAAACCCTAACCCTACACTTACTAACGCACAAACCCTAACCCTACACTTACTAACGCACAAACCCTAACCCATACACTTAACCCTACACTTACTAACGTATACCACCCTGCCTAACTACACTGCCTATCAGGCAGCAGTACACACTTACTTTGTCTCCATGTTTGCCAAAAGAAATTAGTCCAATATGTATTTTGCAGAATGACAATGTTTATGCAATAAATCACCACAAGCCTGAGCTCAGAAGATACAGCACAGCATGTGTGTGTATGTGTAAATGTATGAGAGTATGTTTTTGAGTGAGAATGTGAGAGAGCGTATGTGTGTGAGACTGAGTGATTGGGTGAGTGAGTGAGTATATGAGTGTGAGTGTGTGAAACTGAGTGAGTGTATGAGTGTGAGTGTGTGTCAGTGTGAGAGTGAGTGAGTGTATGAGTGTGTGCGAGAGTATGAGGGGGTATGAGTGTGATTGAGTGTGAGAGTGTGTGACTGTATGAGTGAGTGAGTGAGTGTTAGAGCGAGTGTGTATGAGTGGGAGAGTGAGTGACTATGAGGGTGTGTGCGTGTGAGAGTGAGTGTTTGAGCGTGTGTGAGTGTTTGAGTGTGAGTATGTGTGAGTGTGAGAGTGAGTGAGTGTATGAGTGTGTGCATGTAAGAGTGAATGTGTGTATGGGCCCTACTGCAGAGTAAGTGTCTATAAAACCATGTGCAGCAGCTGGTTGATCTCAAGTCCTTAGATGTTACCAAACAATATTGCAGACACATCAGAGTGCAGACACCCCGATCCTAACACACACACACACACACACACACATCCACCAGTGCTATCCTGATTTCTCTAAACAACTTAGAAAAGGGTAAATATAGAAAGAAAGAAAATCTAACTATCATACTACCTTCAGAGAAGATGTTATATGTATCTGATGGGAATTGGCTGAAGAGAACCACAAAGTACTAAAGTACATAAAGTATATAAGACAGAGAGAGAGAGAGAGACAGAGAGAGAGAGAGACAGAGAGAGAGAGAGAGACAGAGAGAGAGTGTTTGGTGTTGACAGTGTTCACTCTTCAGTGTACAGAATATAGTGTACAGTGTTCAGTGTATAGTGTTCAGTGTACAGTGTACCACACAGCCAATTGTGTTTTAACATATAACCACACCTTCACCCCCTCTACACACACCTTGTGCACACATCATGCACACACATACACCACATGTACACATTCACACACACATCATACACACACATACATCACACGTACACATTCACACACACATCATACACACACATACATCACACGTACACATTCACACACACATCATAAACATGCACCATACACACATCACACACATCATACATATAAAAGCATCATACACACACATACATGCTCATCTTCTTACAGGCACAAAAACTTACAAATTGCCATTTGTAGATTTGTACAACTGTATGTTACTGTGTGTTATTTGTAGATTTGTACAACTGTACGTTACTGTGTGTTATTTGTAGATCTGTACAACTGTATGTTACTGTGTAAGGTAAGTGAGCAAGACAACCACCCACAAGTGCTAATGATGATCTAAGCTCTGCACTGCGTCATGTATCCCCGGTGTTGTGATTCAACATTATGTAAGTTTAACGACTTAATTATAGCTGGTTAAAATGAGTCATTCGTTTGTCATATTTATAGGTTATAACAGGAATGCGTTTAAGGTGGTATTTCAATTCGAACACGTCCTTTGTGGAGCTAAAAGATGCATGAAGTATTGAGCTTTACAACAAAAACAGTTCTTATTGTTCCTCACTGATTCCTCCTGACAGACATATAATATCGCACCAATATTTAAATAATATTATCGTACCTATATATAAATAATAATATCGCACCTGTATATAAATAATAATATCGCACCTATATCGCGGAAATAGTATAAACTATGGCACTGCATTTGCTGTAGGCCTAAACAATATGACTCACTACAAAACAGTAAAAGCATAGTCTATAGGATTATACCATACCCCGTTACTGATATTCAGGATCACGGTGAATGGATTGTCACAGGCAGTACGATTTCAATTTCAGATTTCACATTATTTTACGTAATAGATGGTGAAACCATCATGAAGAATGAACTGGAATATAAATGTTAGATTTGAATACAGCTGGTAAACTCGAATATAGCTGTGAGATTTATCAAATCTCCCAGAGAAATTTAGTAAGTTTAACCAACTGGAGTTGTTCAAACCATACACTAAAGTTAGGGAAGGTTAGGGTAAACTCTAAAGTGCATTTTCCATTAACTGTCAATTTTTTATTTCAGCAAACGTAACATAACGGCAATTTACAAAATCAAGTTCAACATATTTACAAAACACTTAGAAGTAACATCTAAAGATCAGGAAAAAATAATGATTATTATTTACACAAGTTTATTCCATTATTTTATCATGCTGTTTTTCCTTTGCCCAAGCCTTTGGTAAAATTGCATTAATGGACTTAATAAAATATTTACTGTTCTCACTGAAGCATGGCACAATTGAAGTTTGAATGAAATATATCTCCGCGAAAACCTGAAAATATTAAAATATATACAGTTAATCATATAATAAACTCGTGAAACGTTATATGAGGATGGATCTAAGATCTGCCGGAAGACAAATCTAATGCGCTTGTGTTAAACACCCTGTGTATTAACATTATTAAACTTGTGTTAAACTCCCTGCGTATTAACATTATTAAACTTTCATTTCAACCTGGCCGAATAGATGGAAAGCGGTGTTGCTAAACAGAGTGTATATAAGACTAGTAAAGCCGAGTTCAATAGCTGGTGCTTAAATGTAAACCAATCGATAATAATAATAATAATAATAATAATAATAATAATAATAATAATAATAAACATTGTATGTTGAGTAATTAATGACAAGTACAAAGTACTTGTGCATCTTAGATTGTGTATTCATTTATTCAAAGCTTAACTTTTTTAACTTTTTTTTTTTTTTACTTTTTCAACTGTTTATCAATTTTCACTCGTTAACTATTTAAACATAATTAATTGATTCCCGTATATTGTTTGTTTTCATGACCTAAAATGTCAACATGTTCAGGTGCTCCAACATTTTTCTTTCGACGAATCCTGTATCAGGTGGCCGCGAGGGGATTCGCTTGAATGACGTCACGCGAACGCGAAAGAGAACGCCCGCAGAAAAGTGCTTAACATCTCATATCAAACCGCATATTAGAACATTGCATATACTCGTACATTCGTGGAGGTATATTTTTCACCTGCATGGGGACATTTTAAATATCGAGAAGGAAAGATCCATCTGTACTTCGGAAAGCTGACTGGTGAGTCCGTGCTACATCGTTATTCAACAGTAAATAATTCACATCTAAGACTGCAAATCACTTGCTCATTTAGGTTGTCTACAGTGATATATTTTAATATGTTTTAATCTTGAATATATAAATTGTTTAATGTTAATATTGAATTTAGATCCTCAGTCTGAAATCATCCGGCTCTTGAGAAAATATAGGCTGCAGACTGATGCGTTACTGTTATCGTGTTTCTGATCCGTATGTGACGTTTAGCCGCATGCTACATAAACAGCTATTTCACACATGGACAAAGGCGCGTTGACTTTTTAAAATTCAGTTTATTTATACATAATGAATACAATATTCTGACTAACTTGACATTGGTCTACCCACTGTTATCAACATCAATGTAAACATCGTAAACATACGTCGATTCATTAACGCGCGCGTGCTCGCGTGAGCCATAGACTGAAGATTTATTAAAGGTATAAAGCACAGAGCACTTCAGATAAGAAAGGTCGTGGTAATATATCACGACTAAAAGTAACTTTTTGAACAACATTTGGGTTTTTGATCTTTGACCTTACCTTTCTGTCACTTCTTCACTTCTGTCACCTTTCGAGGGGGTACATTCGGAATTGTATTTACTCAAACGCGCAGTTAATTTAGTAATTTTATTTGCAAAGTGATATTTTGTCGTTGGTACCACATTGTACTTGTTAATACAGTGATGGTAGAGACTCAAATAGTTGTCTGACTGTCCTAAGAATTGCTACGCAAATGTCCACGTGTTTTCTTTTGCTTTTCAGAAATTTGGAATGGAACTAAATTTGTCCAAGAACGCAGTCTCTTGCGGCGATCCAGGTACTGCATGCCTCATCATTTTATGTGTAATATAAGATACGGAATACCGAGCAATCTTACCGATAAGACCGATAAGACAATCTTACCGATAAGACCGATAAGATAATATTACCGATAAGACCGATAAGTAATCTTACCGATAAGATTGACCAATTTTGTGTGAAACAACATTAATATTTTATCAATATTTATTTATTCCATCAAAAGGAAAACACTTAAACAGTAGTCAACATGCTCGGCAGGACTGAAGACAGGATACTAGTTTTATACTAAATATGTTAGAAGGGTTAGAGTAACCCGAACCCTAACATTCTTGAATTTCCCTCTGGGATCAATAAAGCGATCTATAATAACGTGATCTACAATTGTGATCTACAATAATGATCTATCTGTTCACATATTTCCCATCTATAGGCCCCACTGTGCCTCAGAGTCGTTACAAAAACGTGCGAAATTATTAGTGCGAGTAGTTTTGCGGCTAAATACTATAATAATAACATTAAAACACGTATCATATATGAATGTATAGAAAAATAAAATTACACCAAAAGGAACTAGTCCTTATAATATAGTTTCATGTTTAAAATAATTTATTTGTAGATGCTGACGTCAGCGGGAACACTTCAACACACTAACACTGTGGTTCCTATTCAGTAAGTACTACTAAAAAACACATGACTAACTGCTGTCAAACGATTAGTTGTAAGGGGCGCTATTCATGTGATATTCATGACTGTGAAGGTCATAAGGTCAGTGAAAGAGTGACATGATATACAGTCCTGTTAAAATTTACAATTAATAAAGCACTGCGTTCAATCTGTATTCAATATTGTGTCGATTGCTATTTTCCCATTCTATAAACAATATTTTGTGATATTATTAATTCCGTAGGTGAGCATAGGCTAAGGTTAGGGTAAGGTTAGGGTTAGGGGGCTATGGGCAGGTGTAACGTGTAAGACAACACAAAGGAGCTAAAATGACAAACGGATTTAAAATCGCTTCTAGTGACACAAATGCAGAATTTATTCATTTATGTTTCATACTGATCGTGTCTGCCATTTTTTAAATATATATTCATTCCCTCTTAAACCTTTGATAGCATCGATCTTACATGTTCTCGCGCATTTATTTATCATGGAGATTAGATCGTATCAAATTGAATAGCTTATACTGTGTACTTACAATAAATTTCTTTGATATTTGCACTAAACACATCACTGAATGTTAATTATAAAAACTTCTGAACAGCGATTTTTTTCTCGAGTTCAAAACAACATGTCACTCCCAGAGTCGCACGGAAATAATACAATTGCAGCAGGAAGGACACTAAACAAATTAATGAAATCTAAGGTGTTGTTAAGGGGTTGCACAAATGCGTTTGCAAACAGCCTGAAGGGAGACACTACCAGTTCTACGGGGTCTTATATCAACTTAAATGTCATCAGTGACCTAACAATGCTAAGGACCGGCATCTACACACTGACTTATGGGCACGTCTTCGCCTAGCCGATGTCATTACTGTTACGAAGGGCCACATGAACTGTTCAGAATTCATAATAACTACAACTAGAACTAGAACTGATGTCCTGTCTATAAGCCCATCAAGCTAAATAGACTTGGGATTCGTTTATTATGGTGAGCCAGCTCTGGACCTAGTGGAATTTATTATATAATACCATGCTGAATATACTGAATTGGCCTATGATTAAAACTAAACAATGCTTTGACAGAGTAGGGTTATGGTTAGTAGGGTTAGGGTTATGGTACCACCCCCCCTCCCCCGACACACACACCAGATTATTTAGCTCATTTCACCATAGCCCTAAAAAAGCTCAAGTGCACTGCAGCGTTTGTGCTAATGTGCATGTTGCTAATTATGCTAAAGTGTAGGCTTTACTTTCCTTACTTTTGTTTTTAAATCAGTATTAATGCGTATCACCAGCTACACAACGTTGATGTGTAACAGCAGTTACACAACGTTGATGTGTAAACTTCATTCATAAGAGAGATAATAGCTAACCATTGGTTTTGCAAATACTAAGCACACATCACAGACCACAGGCTACCAATAATCAAACGCATTTTCTAACCGTATCAATGACAATAGACCTGACAAATAAATTTCACCCACCAGCAGGCGCAGCTGAGCTTCCGGTGGGATTTAAACTGTAACTGAACTCGAAATGTTAATGAAGACAAATTTTATGTGAAGTCCAAGAGCAAAGTAAATTTTATCAAAGATAAAAATAATAAATAAACGCCTGTTGAAACATCAAAACCATGTAGCTATTTACATGAAGCTATGACTAATAAATGCGGCCTATACAAGGCATCAATGCAACGTATACAAATAGGTTGAAATAAAGTACAATTTTCATGTCATTACAGTTAAAATAACTGTAGGCTAAAGACTTATAGGCTATGTTAATATATTTGCATACAGTACTCTTCAGAACTGGCAAAATCGCATTCCAAATTCCACATTTCAATATATAGTGTATGTGGTTACTTTTCTTTAAACTATATA
>JAOXYF010000003.1:25370479-25388866 GCA_028565775.1 Sternarchorhynchus goeldii
CTGTGTATGTTACTCTGTGTGTGTGTGTGATAATCCTGTGTATGTTACTCTGTGTGTGTGTGTGATAATCCTGTGTATGTTACTCTGTGTGTGTGTGTGATAATCCTGTGTAAATTACTCTGTGTGTATATGAGTGATAATCATGTGTAAATTACTGTGTGTGTGATAACCCTATGTTACTCTGTGTGTATATGTGATAACCCTGTGTAAATTACTGTGTATATGAGTGATAATCCTGTGTAAATTATACTGTGTGCGTGTGTGTGTGTGTGATAACCATGTGTATGTTATTCTGTGTGTATGTGTAGACCTGTATGGTCTACTCATACCTGTAACAGACTCACACAGATGCCATTTGGCCACATTTAATAGAAATGTTGTTGTGGAAACACCTATAAAAACTTTTATCTTTGTTCAGGAAAACTTATGATCATTTGATAAATGGTTTTAGCATATTATGATGCCACATTTTACTGTCTTGGTTATAGTCATCCACCAGTGGAATTCCCAACTTATATTAAAACTCCAGAAGTAGACTTGTCCTACTATAACCCAACACAGAACTCTGGAATCGGGCATGAACTCCTGTAACTACCCCAACTAATGTGGATCTGGGTCAGTTCTATACAGAGACGTAATTAGTACGCTGGATCCGGGATGTGATGCTTTACTTGTTTTTAAGGTCAGTATTCTGATTGATCACTGAGTAGAGGAGAACTGCTCCACAAAAGCAGAATAAACTGTAATGTGAACTCACAGCTAGGATGTAGTTAAAGAATATTCCCTTTACCAATTAGAGAGGGTAATTGAATACATTGTATAGTACTTTTTTATAGTGAATTTGAATCTGAATTTAGAACATTTCTTACAAATGGTTTATAAGTCATAGAGCAATTAAAATGTACATTATGTATACATGAGATTCATCGGTAAACTTATCATAAATAAGACTGTTATTACATTTAAAATAAGTACAAACCTACTCCTAAAATGGACAATGCATCATTGCTGCTTATATTTAGCCTGCAGAACATCCCTCTTCAGTATCCAGCAGTAATCTTCCCACACAGAGCCACTCTGTACTTTTGCATACTATGCATAAACATTTTGCTTTTGAATGAAGCAAAATCATTGTTGACCAGTGCTGTGTATACTGTCTTAAACAGGAATATAAAAGTATACTCAAGTGTTTCCATCCACAGTGAAGCAGCAAAGCTCTAGCCAGTTATTAATTTTTATTATAGTATAAACTAAACAAACAAATACTAAGTAAACATTTATGACAGAAAATATTGACAGATTATGACAGAAAGTATTGCAATAACGGTTTAGATTTAGGCGCATTTTATTTTTAGTGTGATGTCTGTTCAAAATGTTCTCCATTATTTACATTTTCATAATAATTAGGTTTGTACTTTTATTGGATGTTCTCCCACTCTTTGACAAAATACTTGTACTTTAGGAGCTTAAGAAAACAGAACCTGTTTGTAAACATCTGATAGTTTTAAACAGTTAGGGGCTCCTTTAAGAGAACACACACAGCTCAGAAAGGAGATCAATGATTGGAAAGTGAGCAAAAACTCAGAACTTCAGATCACTCTGTGTGCAACTCTTCTTTCATGAGCAAATAGCACCATTCAGAAATGCAGTTTCTACCGTGGGAGCTCCATATATCCCACCAGATACTACATCTGGCTCCTTGGTTTCTCAGGCTATTGCATCTCACAAACTTCTGACTGACAAACTTTTTCAAACTTTTCAATAGAACTCAAGATTACACACATTTGTGAGACAACAAAGTGCCACCACATAAAAATATAAACAACTGTCCTAACGAGCTCTACTTGGATATCCATGGTGGCTGCTGCTCAGTGACAACGTTTCCACTGAAGATGCTAATGAGGATCAAGTAGCCCATTGCTGAAGATTCAAATGGAGAATCAACTCAAGGTTTAAGGCTCTGCTGCATATTTTTCAATTAGAAATCATAAACATGACTTACCTATATAATATAAACCTATATTTTTATTATTATTGCTATTATATTTATAACCAAGGATCGATCCTCTACCAACAGCTTCCGACTTAGAAAATCGATAACGCGATAGACTTGTTGCTGAAAAAGAAATCTCATATTGCCTGCATCTCCTGTCTTTGAGGTCTTTGCTTTCTATCGTGTTCCTAAGCCAGTTTTAAAGAAGACTTATGCAATACAATTACTGTCGCAGTCAGTGACTCGTCAGTGCTTAAAATATCAACGGTCTTCAAGAATGCCTTCAAAATGTTGAAGCCGCGGGAAATTGACGTTTAGGTTTGCTTTTTGTTTAGGTCTTTAACAGATAGTAAGGTTACACATCTATTATTTTAAAACAGTAAAACTTCTTTTAAATTTTAATAAGCTTGCGCACGTGTTGCAGACAGCATTCCGTTAATCCTTTAATGCGCTTGTCCATCCCAGTTAGAATATACATCGGCTACGGACAGACCCTGAGCCGCGGGCCTCTCAACCAGCTGCTCCACATATTTACTCGAAGCAGACACACCCAGCCCCAGCAGGAGTCGTCAATAATTTATTTTACTCTTTAATCAAATACAAAACTAACAGTGCTTAGTTCGGTAGCCTACCACTAAATAGCTTAGACATCTTGTGCATATATTAAACAAAGGCCTATAGTCCTATTATCAACATTTTTCAAAAGCAAATTGTATTGTATTACACATCAGCTATAAGAAATGTATATTAAATGTATATTAAAAACGACGGATTAGGCTACAGTAAATGTACATTCGACATTATTGAGCTGCAGGAAAATGTATACGGGTACAAATAAATTAATAAAATAACGTAACAGTTAATAATCTCTTTGACCAAGCGCCAATAATCGAGGCCTAGAAGAGAGATTAGATTTATTTAATGATATCTAGCATCTTAGATATTTTGTAAAATATAGCCAGCAGAAGCTACCCAATAGCCTAGCTGTGAATCTGCACATAAGATCAAGCTTAGTAAAAACGTGAAATTTAAACATTAGATTTTTTTACGAAACATGAACGTTTTATGAAACCAGGTAAAATTATTTCTCTCCCGTCATGAAAGCAGAAGTGCTACTTCGGAAATCAGTTAGTTACCGTGACACTCAAGGAAAATCAGCTGAAACCAAGCGCGCCACACTGGTTTCCATGGAAATCGGGCTGCTCATTCACTGACTCAGCTAGCTATCGTTAGCAATTAACGTATCTTACCAAAACGTATTTCAGAAATAACGTTAGCAAACTCTTTCCAATTAAATTAGTTACAAGTGCACAGTTAGATAGTCTAGGGATATCTTTTTATATTGCAGCATAGACGAACATTAACGCCTTAGTCGAGAGTTAACATTATAATCATTGTACCAAGTCTTTCAGCTAATTTAGTGAGGCGTACATGAGAAATACTGCAATCCCATATACACATTTAATTGTGTTCAGGAAAACGACGCCTATTACTGCTTTTATCCGTTGTCCGTGCCTCAAACAACTACTGATGCTCTTAATGATCTTGACTGTAAATATGAGGGGGATTGTAATCAGAAACCCTTCAAATAATTTGATCACTTTTATTAATTTTATTATAATTGCGAGATGAGTTGCACAAATCATGTGTAAACCCTCCTGTCATTTACAAAACTGTCTTGTGTCACATAGCAGTACTACTACTGCTGCTAATAATAAAGTTACCAGAATTTGGACCTCAGGGACCTCAGTGTCATTACCAAATGATTTATAAGTCAACAATAACAGCACAGATATTCACAACTAGTAACAGTTTTCATTATGGTATTTCAGCTGTTTGACAAGAAATTAGCTACAATGCACACAGACTAATTTTATAATTTTGTTTGCAAACATAAATAAGGTTAATTTCTCAAATAATATCCAACAGCCATTTCACACTCAGTTAAAGTTACATGAAAACAACAACTCAAAAACTACTGTCTGTAAATGGAATTCACCTTTCTTGTATTTATAAGGCAAAATGACACACAAGAAAAATCCTGAAGTCTAGTTGACAGATTTGCCTGTCTGCTAAGTTTGAGTGCTTGAGTAGCATAGCTAGGGTTGGGGTTAGTCGATGGGGGACAGACCAACACCTGCCAATAAGTGTGAAATTAGCCTTTGACTGTCCTACATAGTCAATGCAACTTTATCAATAAATTTGGCCAGTCGGATGTCTTTCTGTGATAGCCCTCCGCAGTCATGTGTCGTCAGAGTGATCTGGACCTGAAAGAGAGCACAGAGATACAACAACAACAACAAAACATCTCACCAGAAACAACACACACTATCAGCAAAAGGTGAAGCACAGTGGAAAGCAGCACTTGCAAAGTTCAAAAGCTGCAGACACTTTAATAACAACAGGATTAATGTCTAAATTCCTTGCACTGCAATCGAACTGCCACCAGTCACTCAGAGGCTAAAGTGTGATTCAGAAAGATTTGAGGCCCTGTTTGCCATATCCACTACTACTTATTTCACAAAGACAGAAGAAGGGGGTTCTTTGGGAAAAGATTTTCACCAGAAAATGTCAGGATTATTTTCCAATCTTCTCCCTTTTTCTTGCTGGGCCTCTCAGTACTTGGTGTGAAATGTGAGCTAGTTCAGTACACAGCATGACTGTTTGCAATGTAAACCCAATGTGTTCAAAGGACCTTGGGGCCTCCTGCTGTCCGCTGAGCAGCAGCTGAACTGCAGCAAAACTGCTGCTCCAGGGCAAAGCATCGGTGGCTCAGTGGAAGTTATTACCTTGTTATAAACATTGAACCACTCTGGATGATGGTTCATCTTCTCTGCTTGCAGAGCCACTCGAGACATGAAGCCAAAAGCCTGCAGAAAACAGACTATTTTAGCAGTGGAAGGGTCCCTGAATTACTCCTGTCTCCACCCTCAGGATGTAGCAAACACTTAATTCCACAGTGGTCCACAGTACCAGGATTATTCCACAGTGACCGTTCTCAAGACAAATGTTTTGTCTTCACAAGGCTGTAATTTAACTTACAAATATTCCAGCATCCTCAGGTCCCAGTCCACAGCTGCAGGTGAGTAATAATGCTTTACTAATTCAAGACTTCAAAAGCTATACAGCCTGAATTGAATTTCCCTCTGGGAACAATAAAGCAAGCAAGCTGTCTATCCATCCATATAAGTATCTGTAACCCTTCACATCATCATCATCATCAAGTGGGAAAATGCTAATAAAGGCTCCCACCTTCATCCATGCCAAATAAATATTATGAAAAACCTTCAGAATGTTTGTTTGGTCAGTAACAAAACCTGTAAGAGCAGAATGGTCTGCCCATGGCCTAAAGCTAACGCCAACCCGCACCCTAACACCTCCTGTAGGCTTCACTAATGCCTTACTCATGTTCAGTCTGTGTAGTATTCAATAGCAATTTATCAGTTTTGTTGTATGGTATATCTCTACATACAGCTCAATAAGTGTTATTGTGCAGCAACAAATTATTGTAAACAATCAATGAGGTGAAACACCTTTAAAAGATCTAGTTGAGATGGATGCCTACTCTTAAAAATGTGTAACTAAGCACACATCCATACACGTGTTCCAATCAGGGCCATTCAGAACATGATCATGTGAATTTCAGTTACCTACAAAGACAAAATCTTCTGCCTGCTGTGGGGAAGGAAAACACATCAGTACCAGCCATTTCAGAGCAATTTCCCTCTGCAATCTCAATTAAGCCTCTAAACACTTCCTTGGATAATTAGATCAACTGAACGGCCATTGTACACCAACTATCTTTGCAGGCCAATCTGTCGGCTTGTCCACCTTCTGACATAAAGAGACAGAGGTACTTGCAAGAGGAAATTGCTTGGACTCTAGTGTGTTGTAACCAATTTCCAACACATGATGTAACACGATCAGCAACTTGATCAAACTGGCTATCAAGGAAACTATCTTGCAATCAATTTAAAATAATTGGAAGATTTCTGCAACTTGACCCAATTTGAGCAGTCTGTTCTTTCTCAACTTTCATTAAGAACTTTGGCAATTATTAAATAACTAACCCTGCTGAAAAATCTCTGCCTTTGTTAGACAGACTGAATCTAAAAGATAATGTGAATTTACTGTTAAAAGCTGCAACACAGAGTGTAACCCTCCATGCTTATTTGCATTCAGGGTTTGAATTTAATTTGGCTTTAGCCTACAAACACCAACTAAGCAACGGTCGAATGTTCAATTTCCTGAGTTTCTTTAAGTTAAGAATTAGTTAAGACAAAAAAGAAAGATCTTCACACACCCACAAACACTCTCTGCCATAAATGGGACACCTCTGAGGCCTCTGACACCAAATCCAAAAAGGTCAAGGACCATGGTTCTCTGGCTCTTTGTTTACCTTCATTGTGTGGAACTCTCTCCTCTGCTCCAGCCACTCTCCAGTCTGTCAAAATCAGGTAATTTGACTTGACATACTGCAGGCCCTTGTCTCAAATAATCAGAACCAGCCGGTCTTGGATTGGTATGCCCCCCCGCCCGCCACTTTAGGTGCATTTTGTGCTATTACGGCATGATTGTCATAAAATACTGAACGAGGGAGTTGACGTTGAAGTGCTGTTCCTTGGTTGCGACCGGGCTGAAATACAGCCCTACATTCAAACACATGTGTGTTATTTACAGATAGGCTTTCGGCGGCACAGCGCAGAGCTTAGGGACACCCAGTTCTCATGCCAAGCCGAAATGCAGATTCTGGCATGCTTTGCTTCACAAGTCCCAAACACCCCCTTCCCTTACACGATTATTATTCCGTGTCCAACAGCCAAAATGCAGTGTCCAAACCTTTATGCCTCCAGAGAAAATCAGCTAATGCCATGATCATTACAGCCCTTATACAAAACCCACAGGCCCTCAGCCTTCCTTTGACAACTTCTGTCAGACTGGTTATTGCAGTTTTCCTCACACTGCTTGCCTTAGCAGGGAAACGATGTCCTACTCTTCAAATATCTTAAATATCAAGACATTCTTAACAAAGAATACATTTAATCGAAGCTTAACTATCACACAACTGCTTCAGAAGCAATGTGTGTGTGTCTACTCCCATGATACAGTCTTGAAAACACCCAACATTGCAGTCTTTAGGCAGGACAGCACATTACAGTGCCATAAGCTTTTCATTGTAAGAGAAGTGTAGTGGTTGTTATTATCTGCACGCACACACACAGAAAGAGAGAGACAGAAAGAGAAAGGAAGAAAGTCCCTTTTCCATCATTTAACTCTTAGATTGATGCGGAGAAAAAAAGAGAGAGAGACCATAAAGACCACAGCCAGCGGTCTCATTGCTCCAAAGAGTCCAGTTTTGTTTGTGTTGTTTAACACAGTTGTAACATTTCCAATAAGGAAAGGTTTTTAAGAGATTTTGGAATGGAGCCTTATATAAGAATGTGGAGATTTTGGGGTTCTGCACATCCACTCTAAAGGTAAAACTTTGAGTGAAGTATTCAGTTGCAGGTGGGTGGAGGTGAACAGCAAGTGCTTCACATGCCTGGACCTGATGCAGTGCACCATTATGCTGCATGTTCCACTGGTTGTCAAGAAGAGGTTATGTCCAAGAATACTTCAACGAGTAAAGGTGTGTGTATATGCATACGAATGTGTGCATATATGTACGGAAATCCTAGGTGCACGGTTCAGAGTTTTGTTTCTTTAGGATAATAGATATTTTTTCACTCCAGGCTCTCATTTCCCTTTAAGCACATAATCGTTAGAATGCACATCAACGGCTGCTCCAAAATGGCCTCTTAGTGTTTAACACTGATTTTAAATGAACATTATCCACGTATAACTATTCTGTTCATCGGTGTTAAAAAGGTTGATTCACACATGAATCTACATTATTCTTTCAATGAGTGCATTATGACAGGCCAAAACTTACAATGCATAAGTTACAATTTGACATACATGATTAAAAAGAAACTCTTATTACTTAAATACCAGGCAACAATTTCTACCGATGGCTGAACACTCAGAGATGCATTTTCATCTGTGGTGTAAAAAGAAAGGCACTCAGTAACCCAAACATTAAATCCACATCGTCACCTTCAGGACAAGCAAAAGTCTGTCTCCAGAACTGCAGACGTCTCCAGAACAGAGTCTCTCATGGCAAACACTGGGTTACACCACCCACAAACCAACTTTAGAAAAGCTACCTGACCTGCCAGCTCAAGTTTTCCATCAGACTGTCAATCTTTTTTCAATTAGATTTTCTATTAAAGATCTCCATAGGAAACAGCTTTTACCACAAGCATGAACAAGACATACATGATCTACAACAAACACACACACAGAATGAAAATGGCCAAGATGGAAAAAAAATGCAAGCTTGACTGCTATAGCAGAGTGATAAACACACAAACCGCAGCAGGACAGTAACATACAGAAACACACAAACATGCATAGACACACACACAGAAGAAACATGACTGTCAAATACACACAGAGGAGGAACATGTGGAATAGTTAGATAGTTAGTGGTTTTTTGAGCCAGATGAAACATTTTAGCCAATTTGACTGTTTGTGAAAGAAATCATTTTGATCGAAACCTCAACTGCACTCCAGCTGAGCTCTGGTCCCTATCAGAGTGATCAAAACTGACACCCAACCCCGGTAAAAAGAAACCAGGGGGAGGTAGTGCTTCAGACCTGAGGAAGTGTAAAAACAGGATAATATGGCGTAATGGAGCTAAAACAACTAACGTCTGGATTAGTGACCTCGGGCTGGCGATGCAGATTGGCCCAGCAGGGTAAAAAGGAGATGGCAAACTATGATACCATGATATTACCTGGAGCAGGTATGCTAAGGCTTCCGCTAAAAGCTGCCCATTCACACAAAGGGAAAAAAAAAACATTTCTGTTATCACTTTGGTCAGTCAGTCGACTATTTAACAAAGATATTGTATATATGTAGTAGCTCAGAAAAAAAAAATCAAAGCCCTTTTGACTAATCCTCAAGCATACGTAAGATCTCTTAACAAGTGGGTCAGACTGGAGGTCTGCCAAATTGTTTTGCACCTGCAACCAATCAGCTGAGAGACACACATAAATCTGAATGTTTCTGGGAGAACACAGTCAGCTCTGTCTTTTCTGATTCTTATGAAGAAGAAAAAAAAAAACCTTCTTGACGGCCCCTGAAGTATAAAAGAAACAGAGCCCCCACAGGGCCTCCAGGAACTAAGTGAGCGAATCGATTCCACTAGTGTGGAGTCTATCGATCAGTGAGCAAATCGATTCCACTAGTGTGGAGTCTACTGATCATTGAACGAATCAATTCAACTAGTGTGAAATCTAATGATCAATGATAATGATGCACTGCCATTGCATGATGGAGGAGTATGTTCTGTATAGTGCTGAGGAAGCAGCTATGGTGCGTTTCATGCTGCTTTGAAAGGCCAATACTACTCTCCGAGCTGTCACTCAGTCTGGAGTCCAGCAGCAGAGGCTTTGCACAAGGCACCTTGTGGGAGGAGTAACTGGTGTGCAGAAATCAAACACACCCTTCAGGACAGAACAATTTGGGAGAATTTGTCACCAAAGCACACAGCCCGGGATGCAACATACTGATGTACATGTCCCCTAATGCCTCCATCCATGAAAACACCCATAATGAAAACACCCACAATACCACAGGTAGACAGCTCTGCTGAACTCAGAAGCTGTCAGAAATCTCATATATATGTATACAATAACAGTCAAAAGTTTAACACAACTGACAAGGCATTTTAATCTAGAAGTTTATGCTTAGTGTTTTTAAGACAAATAGAAACAATAAAAATGAACAGTCTACATATGAACCGATTTCCAAAACTGTCTCTCTATGCATGCATACTACATATATATATAAATTCAATAAGAGTTGTACTGTGGTGCCGCATCCTATTTGCAAGACATTATGACCTCATGAAGATGGTTAAGATGCGTTGTCGTCAAAAGGGCCACTTTCAACCATCTGTGTGTTGTGAGCATTTATTTAACACAGTCTAATCACCTGTGTATTATCTGATTATTGTGACACCTTCACTGATTTCTAAGAATGTAGAAAACAGTAAAAAGAAACAATAGGTTTGTCCAAACTTTTAGGGCACAGTGATAACAAAAGACCTGTGGGAGAAACTGCATACTGAAATAGCACTTGTTATATGCAAGGATGTCAGTGTGCTGAATGAGTGCACCTGGTTGAATGTTTTGAAGTGCAGTTCCTTATATAAAGCATCACGACCTTCCACCTCTACCCAGCCTGTAGCCTTCAGCTCCATCAGCAGCGCCTCCCTCTCTGCTGCAGTCAGCCAGAGGGAGTCTGTGGCCTAAAGAAACCACATACACACACAAACCTACAACTCTTCCTACTGTAACTTTTTTAAAAAACTTGATAAACACACGAAGTGTAACTGAAATGTCCTACTAATTTGCATTTTAACACATATAAAAGCTAAAGTTTTAAAACTGGACTTAAAACTCATCTTTTTAAATTGGCATATAGATGAGATTTATCGTTTTAGAGAGTTTATTTGTATTTTTTATTCTTTTATTTTGTGTGCTTTTATTTGCTGTACAGTGTCCTTGGGTGTCCTGAAAGGTGCTTTTCAAATAAAATATTATTACTATAATAAAGTAATTAACCAACCCATTTCCTACTAATGTACATATTAACATGTATGAACGTAAAGTAATTAAATAAGGCGTTCGCTCATTACAGACAGGGACTGGTTAGGCATTTTAGCACCATCTGCTGGTTTAGAACAACAGTGATCATTAACTATCGACTGGTCAGAAGCTTTGCAGCCAATTGTTGTTTCAAAGGGTGTTGTATCTGCTTAGATTAGTTTTAAAACAGGAGTGTGGGAGGGAAAAACCATGATGAAATACCAAGCGGATGTAATAGGGAAAGTATCAGACTAAAATTAATCAATGTTTGCAACTCAGGCAATGATACAGAAAAAGTACCATACTCAAGAGCTTTTAAGGGCCTTCATACATTCACGTGTATAAAAACCCTTATACGTTTTTCCAAAACATCCCATTTTCGTAAGTAAATTACGGAGTGCGGCAACTTCAAAGTGTTTTGGTTACTTATGACCCATAGTGAAGCCCGTTACTAAACGTGCGCGAGCTGCGAATCTGAAACTACTGCCAAATCAAAACTAAAGAAGCGAGGTTTGGAAAACAAACTTTGCTTTGGCTCATACATCTGGGATAGGTGTGGGTTTTTTTTTCTCGATCCAATTTCTCTCTCAGAACCGGTTTCTAACCCTAGATTTTTACACGAAAGTTACTTCCGATGTCCACCAGATGGCAGTCGATGTTGCTTGCCAAGTAACTTCCCCGTCCACCAGTGAGTGAATTTTACGTTCCAACAATGGTCTAGTGACTTCATTCTTACCTTTTAGCACCGCAATCATATAGGAAAGTCTAATTATGTAATGTAAAACTACGGAAAGAGTATCGCCGAGGTAATAAAAGTTCTTAGTAACATTATGTAAAATTATCTAGGATCGATTTTTTGCATGTGTTTATTATGCAGACGGTTGGAATCAAAGGCCGTTTACTAAAAGCCAACGAAATAACTTTAGTACACATACCACCTGTACGCAAGCAGTCAGATTTCCTTATTGCGTGTACCCATGATGCCTATAAAGCTTCTTTTCATTTAAAATGTAAGTCTTGACCAGTCTTGGTTTGTTTCGGAGATGCTCAGATCCAAGACCTGTATGAATTCAATATCTAGCTTCTACCGTGGAAATCGCAACGACTACGCAGATAATTAGTGTAATTTAACTCTTCTACTCCAGATGCACTGGTTTGGTAGCTAGTTGGTATACTTAGGTTGGCAGCATTCTTTGATCAAGAAACACCAGTTCTTACCATTTTAGCTGTGCGTGTAGATAGAAAAAAAAATCCCTGCTTGGAAAAAGCACTGCACAATTCACGACATGACCTAAACATTAACCCAAGCATAGTCTCCTGAGGGTACAAAGTATACTACACACGGATACTTTCTGAAGTGCGTTATACCTCTTAGCCACGCCACGAAACTTAGCTGCCTTTTGCTGTGCCTGAAGAAAAATATATCGCGTTTGCAAAACGTTAACCAAATATTCGCAAAGCACAATGTGTGTGCAAATAATAAAAAATGACCCAGTGTGAATCACATGAAGCAACCGCACATTCGGATCTTAACATTTATTTTAACAATAAACCAGGATTAGTTCTATTTTAAACGTTTTAGAATAAACATGCGAACAAACTTACGTTTGCAAACAACTACATTCAAATTAGAAATAAGAAAATGCCTATTACGCTATTATGTCTCTATAAGTGCGGGTTAAAGTCTAATAATAACGTATTATTTTAGAGATGATTGACACTTTAGTGCAACATTGTTTTGTAAATAAACTACCATCCTACATTATTTTATTCTAAATTAACTTAGCAGGGCTACGAATTGAATTAAACACTAATTCAGTGGGGATTTTTATTGCACATATGAGCCGATCAACTCTTTAGTAATGTTCCTGGAGGAGGCATTTGTAATCTTACGGTCTACTTTCAAGACTTTATGTAAATTGCACACAAAATCATTCATATATTTGCAGAGATGGATTAATTGTTGTGTCTGAATGGATACTTGCTATTCTCGTCACTGTATAAGAGAAAAGGGCCAATTGTGCTTTAAAGCACTTTTGTGAGAAATCTTAAATACTCCAAATGTTTGAGGACATTTGCCAAAATGTGAAAAGCATGAACTAAGCCCAAACATGCATATTTCTATTGCGGCCCAGTATAGAAAACACTCCATAAACGACAATGTACAAAGTTCACCCAATATACTACAAGAGAATATACAGGGTTTTTTTTCATCAGATGTCTGCAGCACACACTTATTCCTGGTGTTCATGCTCCTGTCCAGGTATGAGCAGGCGTATGCTGTCGGTCCGTAGGATGGCATAGACGGTAAATCCAGATATGAACAGTACAGAAAACACAAAGAGCCAATCAATGCTCTTCACAGAGACACTGGGTAAAGGGCCTACACGATCCTCTTCATGAACAGTTTGGTCTGGAATTGCTTCAAAACCTAAAAGGGGGGGGGGGGGTGTTATAAACAAGAAATCAGGAGAACACCACATTTTTAATATTTCTTGAACCATACCATTTAAACTTGGAAAATAAAAATTATGTTAAAAAAGGGACATTACATATAAATGAGCTGCTTTCAACATCAAATAATTTGAAAACCTAGTGAATGCTCTGGTTTAATAAATCCTTAACCCTGTATGTTTACAGAACATTGGTCTTCAACAACCTCTCGTATGAACCAAATCTTCCTTATTCATTTAATCCATACTTGTATACTTATTGAGATTATACTTTTCTCAATCTGAAATGGCGCATAAATTTGGTCATTTGCTCAAGAATGAGGCCCTTTATCATTTATCATCTTCCTTCCTATGTTCTGCTTCTGCCCTGGACAACCCCAACCCCTCGATAACGTCATTTAAAATTCACTTGTCTTTTAACAGTTCTGATGCTGAACATCTCCATTAAAACATATGACGCAACATCCTCTCATCCAGCTTCCCCTCGGCTCCCTTTCTTTATGTCATGAACTGCCTTTCTTTGGTGACAAAGTGAACATGAAAAGCAACATGACTTTCACATTACATGTATACACTACAGGATAGGATGTAAAATCCCACCACATCCATCTCTACAGGTGTAATGTGCATCTGCCACTCTACGATCTCTCACATCAGTCATTAAATCTGGATACTTCAACTTTTTCATCTCAAAGACTTCATCCACTTTACCCTCACATGTAATGATCAACTCTATGAATTAAATTATTTGTTTAATTTCAGAGTACAACACCATGTCGTCCAACCTCAGTGTTGTAACCAGAATACACAGAGGGATCTGCAGGGTTGTTTTTTTTTTTTTTTTTTTTGCCTGTGTCTACTAACAATTTCCAATCTATAACCTCATCCCATCTACATTTACAGTATGCACTCGCTCTTCAGCACGCTGCCCCTTTGGTACAAAAGGAACCACTTTGTTACTAATATCAACTAACAACACATTAACTTCTACCCACTTATCAATCACACACAGTAATTCACTAAGCACAATCTCAGTTACACTATTGGTTCTATAATATGACAGTAAAATTTAGAACTTCTCACGAACAATGACTCTTGCACAAATGGTAGTTCATGACAGTTTAGATTTGACATTGCATTCATGTCATGACATCTCACAGTAAATGGACTCTACACCAAAAATACAAGAAATTTAAGACAGGAATATAAAAATGTTCTGGCATGAGGCCTATTGTCGATAAACTACTATAAGTGTCATATAATAAAATAAATTCCAACACTTAAGTGATGCACGTTTGAAAAGCTCACCTGTTTGGTTTGCAATAAAGGATGTTAATGTTTCCAGCGTTCTGTCAGTATGATTGAACCTAGCCATTGGTTTGGCCCCTTGAAAAAGGAGAATGTTGGGAACAGCCACTGTCCCGAATCGAGTGGACAGACTGCAGAAACAGGACAAATGAACAAACAACATTTAATAAGAGAAAGATATTTTAAATTCTAATTACACACACAAAAAAGATACTTGCTAATTATCATACAGCCATTATACTTCTCTAAATGAATTTTCTATATTATAGCCATTTTAAATAGTGGCACCATTGTTGAAGAGTGATTTTTCTTAATGAAACATCACATTTATAAAAAAGCGAAAAACATCAGGCAGAAACGGTGACGGCAACCTGCTGTGCTGCGAAGCATCAAGAGCGAGGAAATGCACGGTGGGGAAGACCCGTGGCAGAGCATTGAAGTGAGGAGCCAGATTTGCAGAAAACTGACACCAGGTGGTGTAGAAGAGAACCAAGGAACACTCTGTACTGCTGGCATTCAAGAACTCCATTAGGTCCTTCAAGAAACATACAATACATTAAATGATCAGATGACAGACACAAACAGAAAATAATAATTTTTTAAAAAGCAATTAAAATAATGTGACTTCTGAGCCAGGATTAAAGATGCTCTCCTGTGGTATCAAAGAAGAGATATAAATACCCCAGATATAAGATATCTATAAAATATACAAGATATAAATACCCTACTGTGGCATCAAATAAGAGATATAAATCACTGGCCAAGTTCTTAATATGTTCACTGGGAAAGCATCCTTGATGGCAGAAGTTTTCTGCAGATTTTTTAAGATTGAAACCACATACTTAAAAAGACAATAACCTTGAAATGCAGTCCCTCACACCACACACACTAAATCAAGATAAGACTGATTTTCCTGGTGACCATATATAATTTAATTCCTTCTCGAGTACGGAAAACATGCAACGTACAGGACTATACGGACAGTTTATTTATGGGTGCCGACCCATTTGTAGGGCAAACTCAGTCAATTATACTGAAATCTAATTTAAGAATCTTAGAGCTCACCTTTCAAACCATGTTAGCTTACATATGTCTGAAAATTTGAAGCGAACAAAGCAATGCTTTTTCTAACAGCCATTACCATTGAAACTCTTCATTGACCAGCACTGGACAAATCAAAGTACCTGAGATGCATTGAGAACCTGCACTGTGAAGTTCTCCAGTCCAGTAATGCTTCTTTTGTCACAGCTGACTTTGTACGTCTTGGCTGTGTCTGTAGTGTTCTTCCCCTCTGCCATGCTGGAATCATGTGTGCGAACCACTTCCAGGTCAGCAGACTCCTGCTGTTTACTGGTCTCCTCAAGCACAGAAACAGCCTTACACATCTCACCCCCACAGGGCTCAGAGGGTACGGACATCCCTGCGAGTGAGTCTTTCAGGGATTTTGGAATAAGTGATTCGATCCCAGCTGAGTTTCCGGAGAGTTCAGTCCCCAGGACAGCATCGGCAATTTCAGCAGTTTTGAATTGTCTTTTAAAATGTGGTTCTGTTTCAAAGCGAGGGGTGTGCACATCACGGTTCAAGTCTAATACATCAGGAACTTGAAATTCAGAAACCTGTACCTCACGTTGATCTGTGAACAGAAAACAGAATAAATAATAAACAATAAAAAGTTTGTCGTCAGCTAAGTAAATTCCGTGTCATTCCGTCGACCAAAGGGATTACGTTTTGGTTTCTTGACTGAATAATCTAGCTAAATTAGCTAGCTAGTCAGTGCGCTCTGCGTACAGGACTCTGCGTAGTCCTGCTATCTAAAAACAGCTAGAAATGTACCAGTCTTTAAACGTGAGTCTCTAAACATGCTAGTTATTGCTATGCGGGCTAGCTAGTTACCTGAGTCAGTCGCTAATGAAACTGAAATCATTCCAGAAATAAACAAGGTGATCAATAAAACGCTCCAATTTCTGCTTGAGGTCGGGACCATGGTCGAGTCACCACACACACCTTTATACATCTGCATTACTAGCTAAAGCGACAAAAATCCACGGACGTTCATAATAGCAAGATAACAACCGCTAGTGTTATGCTTCCTGGATCAAAAGAAAACGGTTCACGTTCTCTTGCGCGAAAGTAACGCGAGAGGTCTAGAGCGCGAGCTTTTTTTTTTTTTAATCGAACGTGGTAGGAGAATGTTCTGAACGCCCCGTGCTGTTACCGTTCAAAACATGGAGGTGATGAATTTTACGTAGGAAAGGCGTACAGTATCCCATGTCATGCCATCCCAAAGTATGGCATATGTGTACTGAAATATATTAAAAAATAAAATTATATTTAGGAAATTGTGAATATAATGTTCTCTACGTTATTGATATCGAGGGCAGTTTTGCTTAGTTATTTATTTATTTAGAAGTTCGGCTGTAGTACTTGTTCATTATTCAAATAGTTTAACAATATACTCCGATGTACCGTATACAAAGCAAAAGTATTTAAACGCGTCCTTTAGAGATATTTTGAACGTAGCCAGCAGACGGCGATGCTGAACGAACGTATCTTAGATATGTTTTGTTCAGCTGTATTTAGCAGTTGTGTGTAAATGACTGATTTGGAGGATTACTGGTGAGGATTCGTTTTTTACGATTAGTTTTTCTGTGGGTGATTAAGAAATAGGGTTAGGGTTAGGGAATAAGGGATGAAAACCCCCATGGAACCAAATTGTAACCAAATCCAAATTAGGAATTTTGGCACGCGCTCTATCAAATGGCACCATCCAGGAGTTTCTATGATGTCAGGAAACGCCTTGTTCTTATTGGCTTGTTTTTAGAAGTGCTGTTAAGTGCTGTGAAATCGCTATAGGTATGACACTTGGTCTATATGCTCATTAGCAAGTGTTAAGGCTAAGATTGGGGTGAGTCTTAGAATAAGGGATAAGAATTTAGGGTTAGGGCCAGGGCAGGGGAGAGGTTAGGGTTTAAATAAATGTTTAGAAATTGGTATTAAAAAAAAAACAAAACACTTTTGGTGCACTGGCACGCTGGAGCTAGGGTTAGGCTTAGGTATAGAAAATATAGTTGTATTTTAAAGGTGAATACCTTTTGTTGGCACGGGCACATTGGGTCTCATTAAAGGGGTTAAATGGATCAGGCAGTACTAAATGCGGATAAAAACAAAGTAAGAGAAGAAGAAGAAAAAGACGGAAAAAAGATGTTTTCCGCACGGTTTTGTGGTGTTCCCTGGGCGTAAGCCTTTAATGAACATTAAAGAGGAATTCCACAGAATTGCAGGTTTGTCTTTATTAACAAAGATTACAAAATTATCAGACAAATGAGAAGTGAAAGATAAAAAGCTCTGCAAAATTCAATATATTAGGATTCCTAAGAGTCATTGGATGCATGGATGGAACCCACATTCCAATTAAAGCACCTGCCGAAAACGAAGGGGAATATGTAAACAGAAAATCCTTCCACAGCATTAATATACAGGTACTGATCATACATTTACTACTTTTTAAAAAAATAAAGGACTAATATTTAATACATTACATAAACTCATTTTCTCCTCCATTAAGATCATATGTGATGCTACCAACATTATTACTCATGTTGAAGCCAAATGGCCAGGCTCTGTGCATGATGCAAGGATTTTTCGAGAGTCTGCACTCTACAGTAAATTTGATCAGGGTAAGCTCGTGGCACTTTAGCTATGGGTGTGATTCACATTTAGTGTATTGTTACATTGTTTCAGTTTTAAACCACTGCACCCCCTGTGTGCTAACAGGACAATACGACGGCATCCTCCTTGCAGACAGAGGCTATCCCTGCCCGCCATATGTGACGACACCTTACCCTGACCCTGAACCCGGGCCCCAGTCACGCTACAACCTGGCCCTCTGCAGAACAAGAGCAAGGGTTGAAATGACGATCGGGATCCTCAAGGCCAG
>JAOXYF010000004.1:0-10742 GCA_028565775.1 Sternarchorhynchus goeldii
AGCACTGGAATACAGTAAAGGGATTTGTTCAGAAGCACTTCTAAGAAGTACTTAGAAGTACAAATACATTTACTTAGAAGTACAAATACATTTACTTAGAAGTACCTGTTTAAAGTCAAACGTTTACTTAAAAGCAAACCAAATAATCGCACACTGACACACACACACACACAACTTCTTCCTGGTGTGAAATCAACACTCCCCACTCAGTTCTACTGACTGACCCACTGCAGAGTCAACCTAACCTTTGACCCTGACCCTAACCTAACCTTTGACCCTAACCCTGCCACTTGTACAAACTAAGAACGTTGGAGCTGTTATGCAGCTCTGGAATGATTCACTTCAGCAGGACTGATATTCACTCCTACTATTAAACACTAAGACACTGATACAGCACGGATGTACTGCGGATTCCATCATGTTTTATCATTAAAACAGATAAACACTCAGTTAACTCTGTTAAACAGAAATACTCCTGACCACCTACAAAACTTTAATCTCGCTCCTTCCTGTCTGATTTCCTCCATCCTCACTCTCAGGTTTTCCTCAGCCGGGCTGTTTATGATTCCTCCCCCCACCTTCACAGTTATGGGGATCATGTGTTTTATAGATGTATTCTTTGACTCTGGAACTCTCTTGCCCCCATGGTCCAATAGTCCTCAACTCTCTCTATATTCACATCTAATCTCAAACATCTTTTCTTCATTGCATATAATATTCCTAATACTTACATTCCCCTTCCACCAGTCATTGTCTATATGAAATTACCGTGTGTCCTGTAGACTGTCCTGTATAACCCAGGTTGCACTCCTAGGATTAGGTTTAGGTTGCACTCCTAGTAAATACAATGTATTATTATTAAATATCTGAATTATGCTCCAGCTGCCAACATTTTGACAAGTTATCAAGGCTTGTCATCACACACACACACTGTTTGTTACAGGACAAAAACCCCAACCCTATTTTTAGCAAATGACCATAAAGTTCTAAGATTTTTTTTTTGTGCAGATTAACAAAATATTGGGCAGGTATCATCTAACCCAAGCCTACAAGTGCACTGGGGGAGAAAGGAAACACAGACGCACTTAATCCACCCAACCATACTGTCAAACAACCCCCCCCCACACACACACACACACACACACCACCCAGCCTTGGGGGGCGCAACATTTACACAGACAATGGGAGCAACGGGTGTAACGACAGCAGAGTAACTCCACCAAGGACACACAGGCAACACCACCAAAGACATGGCAGAGCACCAGCAAACACACACACACAAAACAGGTTCTTCCCACAGCGGACTGAGGCTAATTCCAGGCTAACATGCACTTTCTTAAAAATAATTGTGTAAATTAGAGAAACACACAAAACAAGGATGATTTATAAAAGTTAACATAATAATATTACTGCTCATTTTATCATTTCTGTTACACACACTGGCCTTTTGTGGTTAACATTGACATTAAATCTATTAACGTATTGAGGTAATATTCCACATTATTTGTTAAGTGTAACATGATTGAACATCACTGGAATGTTAAAAACTCTGTCCGTATAACGACTAAGAAAAAAAAACAAACCCCTGAACTCTCAAAGTGTTCCAATATAGAAGTGCTGGTCGCTTGCGTCCTTGTTATGATGTCAAGATAATAAAAACCGATACTAAAACAAACACGTATAGATACTGTTGAACCACGACCAGGACCACGACCTGGAGCAACAGGTGGTCGAACACAAGCTCCAGTCACATAAACACCATCCGGGGACATGACTGTTTCAAAGGCTTCACAGATGACAATCGTTTCGCATTTCCTGCTGTATCTGAACGCGTTCAATGATGTTGTGAAGGCGGTTTGTGGTTCTCCTGTCTGTCCTCGCCTGTCTGGGTTTAGAGGGAAAAAACAACCTCCGCCTCGACCAAGTGTCTTTCGAAACGTACATATAATAGAAAGTTAGGAAGAAACAACCCACAAAGTAGCAAATACTAGTGTATAAAAAACCCACATTTTGGACGAAGCCTCTAAGCTTGTTCTTACTTGTGATTAGCCTCTAAGCTAATTTAGTTAGCAAGACAATCCTAATGGACTCATTGAGACCAGAACAAAGCGTGTGGGTCTCAGTGTTCATTCGTTTCGGTGAAACGCACGAAGCTATGGGTTATTATTCTTGACATGCAGGATAACAGTTTGCAGCTAGGGTTAGGGTTACACAGACCTGACACTTGCCACTTATCGCACATTTCAGTATAGAATACTAACTGCTACACCAACCGTCAGGATAAACGAAAAATGCATTTTTTGATTTTGTTCCTTATAAATTCGAAGGGACCAGTTTTTTAAGTGCAAATGCTTTGGAAAGTTTTAGAAAAACTGTACGCGCATTTTTATCATAGACTCGCACTCTTCCAAGTTAATTTTTCCTACTTGGAAGAGGAAATGGATTCCTGTTAGTTGTTACCGCTGTCGTAAACAAGGAACTTTAAAGACCTGAGCCCAAAGATAAACAAAACCATAGCACATGGTTTCATGCTTATTTTCAGACTAATTCAAATATTCAAATATTCCCATTTCCAGTTCAACTTTAAAGTGCTCTTCGTTGACTCCATGCCCCTTCCCCCGTTTCCTCAACACCGCCATATTGGCAGCCTCACCGGCTCAATGCAACATCGTTTCCAACGTTTTCAAAACCACTAACATGACGCTGCAGAGCGCCGCGCGCTTACCTTGGCGATTGCTTTGCGGTATCTCACAGCTGCCTGCTGGATAAGCGCGTGCACTTTAATGTTTCCATCTCCGCATGGTACCACAACCCGAGTCCTTCCGAAACACACCGTCACTTTCATACTTTTTCTCTCCCAGACTGTCCCAAGTCCAAGAGGGGAACTCAGGGCGAAATATTCCCGTGCTTCGGTGTCTGAGTCATTAATTTTATCTAGTTTTTATTCTTCATAGACATTAATTTATTTTAAAAAAGAAAAACAACCACTATAGATTCCGTCATTCCATCGTGGCAGACACTGGTCGTTTCTAAGTGCGTGACCACCTGTTTAGCGTTTGGGAACCGTAAGCACAGCGCCGAGTAGAGGAAACAAAAGAAGCGGCGTTCTGTCTCCCTCTGGCGGTTAAGACGTGCAAAGACACGAAAGGTTTAAGCTGAGCTATATTATCAAAAACACACCCGCTTTGCTACATAACCACTAAATTCCAAAAGAGAAAATACAGCTACGGTTTGCCTTCACACTGAAATGTATTCCCGCATTTTTAATGCCTGTTTATGAAAACGACGTGTCTGTGTGTGTTTGTGTGTGCACATGAGTTTGCATGTGTTTTGTGTGTGTATATATGTGTGTGAGCATGTATGCGTGAGTGTGTGTGTGTGTGTGTGTGTGTGTGTGCATATGTGTGCCCATGCATGTGAATCTGTTTGGTTTTGTGTATGTGTGTGAGTGTGTGTGTGTGTTGCAGCTGTTCTTCATGTCTACATCTCATCTGCGTTTGGTTTCTGTTTTTAGGGTGGGGTTGAAAAGAGTACTAAAATAAAATCAAGCAGGTGGCGTTTACCATCGCGCACACACACACACACACACACAGTGGTCTAGATTACTAGGCAGATGAGGTTAGTCTTAGAAGGTTTTAGTGATACAGCTGAGGGATTTTGTGGAGGCTTTGATCCAAAAGAACAGCAACCACTCTGAATTCAGACCCTCCTATAATCAGACCCTCCTATAACCTGTTCAGACCCTCCTATAAGCAGAACCTCATATAACCACAACAGTTCTGTTGAGCAGGGCAGTCCTAGCATACAGCTGATACTGAATAACAATAACATGAACTGGGACTGGCTCTCAGGGAACTCAGATTGTTTTAAAAATTTGTGTAACAATTTAAACCTGGTGCAACTTATTAACAAACCAACAGGAATAAATCCTAAAGCACAAATAAAATCAACCTTGCTTGATCTAATCATAACAAATGCAGCTCATAACATATGTATACCTCAACTGCTGTATTTTGTAATGATGTCAGTGAACACTGTGTAATTGCATGTGTAAGAAATACAAAAATTCCTAAGTTAAAATCCTGTGTCATTTTAAAAAGACAAATTTTGACCAACAAGCCTTTCTGCATGATCTGTATCACAGTGAGCTTAGCAGAGTGTCTTTGATTTCAGATGTTGAACTGGCATGGGACTTTTTTCATTCACTTTTTCTTTCAATCATAAATAAACATGTACCAATTAAAAAGTTTAGGATCAGTGTTAAGGACAATCCTTGGTTTTCAGATAGTTTTTCATAGCTAATTTATTTGAGAAATAAACTATGGGCACAAGCTAGATTCTCCAACTCTTCTGCTGATTGGACCTTGTTTAGAACGGTAAGAAATAAGTATACTTTAATGATTAGAAAGTCAAAATCTGAGTTTTATTTGAAGACACTTACAGAAAACTTAAAGAACCCTTTAAAATTTTGGAGGTCAGTTAAATCCTTGTCTGGTGAGTATGTGACCCCAAACACATGTAAATGTTTTTATGTAAATGGATAACCCTAACCCTAACCCTAGCAGGAGAGCCTCGTCAATCCTTACTGAGTATCAAGCCAGATGGGGAGACAGCCATTAGCTCAGTAAAAGTAAGGGGAGACAGTCAGTTCTGTAAGAGACTAACTATGGAACATAAAATTTAGACATTTCAGAAGCATGGCAGCAACATTTCAAGTGTGGCAGCAACATTTCAGAAGCATGGCAGCAACATTTCAAGTGTGGCAGCAACATTTCAGAAGCGTGGCAGCAACATTTCAGAAGCGTGGCAGACTTGGGGGCCCTTAGGCGCTGGCAACTCTCCACCCCACCGTCAACACACTTGAGTGAACGTGTGCAGTGGTGAGATGAGAGCACCAGTGTCTCAGTATACCATAAAACCGTCTGCCCATGAATCCCTGGATCTGTAACCTTTATCTACGGGGGGAATATCAATTACCAAACGCTAAACTAAATAAGTACATTTTTAGCCTAGACTTAAAGATTAAGACAGTGTCAGAGTCCTGGATATTTTCTGGAAGGCTGTTCCATAGTTGGGGGGCTTTGTAAGAAAACTGTTACCTTATTAATTATTGGAACAAGTAAGAAGCAGCACCCTGTGATCTTAGTAAATGTGGAAGCTCATAGTAGAAAATAAGTTCTTGCAAACAGTCAGGGGTCCATGCAGAGCTTTAGAAAAGGATTTTATAGTTGATACGAAATTTGACTGCGAGCCACTTCAGGGCTGATAGGACTGGGCTGATATGACTGAATTTTCTAGTTCTAGTTAGAACTCTGACTGCAGCATTTTGAACTAGTTGAAGTTCTTACTTAAGTTCTTATTAGAGCATCCTAATAGTAACGAGTTACTGTTGTCTAATCTAGAGCTAATAAAGACGTGTACTAATTTTTCTGCATCATGCTGAGATAATGTATTCCTTAGCTTGCTAATATTACATAGGTGGAGAAAATCTATCCTAGTAATACTATCTATGTATTTACAGAACGATAAGTCAGAGTCAAAAACAACGCCAAGATTTTTAGCTACTGAGCCGGGTGCAATGGCTAGGGGGAAGTTGGCGAGATTTAGCATTAAATCTGATATTTTCTGCCTTGTGGCCTTCGGGTCCAGGAGGAGAACCTTTGTTTTATCACCATTAAGGTGGAGGAAATTTTATGACATCCAGTCGTTCACATCTCTTACACAGGCTTCAATTTTCTCTAATGTCTGTCATCAGGTTTGGCTGGCATGTATAGCTGGGTATCATCTGTATAGCAGTGAAAGTTGACACCATGCTTGCGTATAAATGTACCCAGTAGTAGCATATACAATGTGAATAATAATGGTCCTAAGATGGATCCTTGTGTAATTCCATATTTCACTTTTGTGTGTTTGGAGGGAACTTTGTTTAGCTCTACAAACTGATAGCGTTCAGTTATAGATGAAGCACTAACAGAGATATATAACCTTGGTCTAAAGCAAGAAGGAGATCATTAGTTACTTTAGCTAGAGTTTCAGTGCTGTGGTGGAACCTCAATCCAGACTGGAAATGATCAAATATGTGATTCATATACAAATATACGTGTAACTGTTGGGCCATGGCTTTTTCTATGATCTTAGTTAAAAATGACAGGTTTGAGAGGTCTGGAACTAGATAATATATATGGATCAAGATTTGGTTTCTTAATTAGAGGTTTAATAACTGCTAATTTACAGTCTTGGGGCATGTGACCCATGATAATGGATGAGTTAACAATCAACAGAAGAGGTTCAATCAGAGCTGGTAATACCTCCTGGAGTAAGTTTGAAGGGATTGAATCTAATGTACAAGTTGTACAATTTAGCAATGAAATAATTTTTTCTATTCTGATTGTGGAAGTGGAGAGAAAGCCTCACATGTTTCTTCTAAAACAGTATTTTCACACACACACACACACACACACACAACACAATTTTGATGCTTATTTTGTCCAGTAGGTGTCAGTGTCATATCAAACAATCACTAAACAACAGCGGGAGGCTGCAGAACCACAGATGGCCACAGGGGGGCATTCTGGCATTCAGTGGAATTTTCCATTGTCGAGCTGGGCCCATGCCAAGCCTTGCCATATTAAATAAGCACATTCTGTGTTACCACCCCCCCCACACACACACACACACTATAGCATGGGTGCGTCACAGTGCTGTATGAAACACTTTCAAAAGATCTACGTCAGTGCAAGAGATAAGTTTTGTGTTTTTGTCTTACATGTGGTCAGACTTGTGGTCAGACCATAAAAGTCCTTTTTGTTAAAGTGTGAATAAACAATTAGTGCAGGTGTGTGCAGCACAGAAGCCCAGCCCAGCACCAGCAGATGATTCACTGTGTTGTGGAGGAGTTTTGTAACATCCTCTCCTACTTTCTCACACACGCGTCCTTCCACACATACAGACACACACAGACTCAAGTGTCCACACACAAACACTCTAATATCATCCACAAGACTAAAAGGTTTTGTTACATTCAAAAAATATTTTATTAAAAATAGACATCAGAGCTTTTTTTTCTTTCTACAGTGTTCAAAGCAACAAAGGGAATAAAAACACTTTTCTTTAACACCAAAATCTTTTATCACAGACTAATACAGAGATGCTGGTTTCTGTTTTATTAACTTGCCCAGAAAAGCAAAAAATCCACAAAGCAATATTTAAATATTCAAACCACACATGCCCACAAGGACCAATCATCAGGAAAATCTATGCACAAGAGGACATGATAGGTTGTTGCTAATGATGTCATCAGCATGAGTAATTCTGAAATAAGAAATACAGTAGGTACACAAAGTAGGTGAAGTAAGCAGCTAATGCACACACACACACGCACACACAAAACACACACACACATACATGCACACACACACACACACACACACGTGTACACACACAAACACACATGCAACTGCACATGCGCACACACGCACACACACACACACACACACACACACACGCACATACAAGAAAAATGCTGTCCAATTTGGCAACCTGGCATTTAATTACTGACAGAAAACTTGGCCTGACAATTGCCTCAAAACACATGAAAGTATTCCAAACAACATTTAACAAATCTTGCAATATCTTTTGCAACTGGTAAATTTCTTAATTAGTCCAGAACATAAACATGTCTAAATCTGACAGTCCAATAAGATGGACCACATACCACATACCAGTACAAACATTTATTATCTGAACACCTGATATAAGATGCTTATAACATCTAATTACTGAAGTGAGCTCAGCAGCAAATACTAACACACACACACACACACACACACACACACACACACACACACACACACAAATGTGTGCACATTAAAACAACAGAACATGTGCCAAATAAACCAGTGTATTTCATTTCTTTTTAATGAAAAAAAAACAAGCTAATACCAAGTTAGGGTTAAGTTAGGGTTAGGGTTAAGTTAGGGTTAAGGTTAAGTTAGGGTTAGGGTTAAGTTAGGGTTAGGGTTAAGTTAGGGTTAGATCTTTTAGTCCATCTGTCAGCTCCAGCCTGAAAGGCTAGAATGATAAGATTCATGTCACCATTCCATTCACAAAATCCTTGATGTGTGTGTGTGTGTGTGTGTGTGCATACAGCTGCCTGTTTTTCTGTTTCTGAGAAGATGGTGTCAGGTTTGTGTGAAGGCTTTGGGGTGATGCTTTATGTACAAGATGTGTTTTAATGCTGTGTGTGTGTGTGTTTGACATGAAACAAATTACAATCATACCTGTGATTTAGAACAAAAACAAGAAACAAGGTAGTTTCAACCCTGGGAAGAAGTCTGTAAACCTCATGCATACATCTGTGTGTGTGTAGGTATTTGAGTTTATATATGTCTCTTTGTGTGTGTGTATTGCAGTCTTTAAGCATGTATATATGTGTGTGTGTGCTTGTGTTTGTGTGCATGTTTGTAGATGTGTGTATGTATTTTGTGTGCGTGTGCGCATGTGTGTGTGTGTGTGTGTGTGCGCATGTGTTTGTGTGTGTCTGTGTGTGCTTGTGTTTGTGTGTGCATATGTTATTCAGGTTTGTGGCAGTAAATATCTTTGAGAGCTTTGAGTTCCTCTATTAGAGTTTTGTTCTGGTTCTCCAGCACAGCCACACGGTTCTCTAAACACTTAACATACTCCTTCTTCTTCCGTCTGCATTCACGTGCGGCTTCACTGCAAACACACACACATTAAATACATAATAATAATAATCATTAATACTAAACACACACACACATGTACAAGCATCCACACATTAAATACATAATAATAATAATCACTAATACTAAACACACATCCACACATTAAATACATAATAATAATAATAATAATAATAATAATAATCACTAAGACTAAACACACACACACGTTAAATACATAATAACAATAATCACTAATACTGAACACACACAAACACATTAAATACATAATAATAATAATAATAATCACTAAGACTAAACACACACACACATTAAATACATAATAATAATAATAATCACTAATACTAAACACACATCCACACATTAAATACATAATAATAATAATAATAATAATAATAATAATCACTAATACTTAACACACACACACGTTAAATACATAATAATAATAATCACTAAGACTAAACACACACACACGTTAAATACATAATAACAATAATCACTAATACTGAACACACACAAACACATTAAATACATAATAATAATAATCACTAATACTAAACACACACACACATGTACAAGCACCCACACGTTAAAAACATAATAATAATCATTAATACTAAACACACAGACGTTAAATACATAATAATTATAATAATAATAATAATCACTAATACTAAACACATACACATTAAGTACATAATAATCACTAATACTAAACACACATACAGAAGTTAAATGCATAATAATAATCACTAATACTAAACACAAAAATCAACTAAAAAACTAAACATGCTAAACAGACACAAACATACAATTAATTAAAGTAAGTAAAGACTAATTAAAACAAAAACATGTACACATAGATACACACACACACAGATAGTGTCCGTGTGTCGTACCGGTTCTTCATCAGCCGAACCTCTCTCTTGCGTGTCGCCTCCTCTGCTTGCTGCTGTGGACTGTGGATCGCCCCCGGGGATGCTGCCATGACAACCCCCTGTGGTAGCCCTGACGACGGGGAACGGATCTGATATGCAGGCATGTCTCCTGTGGCAGCTACACACACATCACACACACAAACAAATGTGTGAACATATCAGATCCAAAGTAACAAAAAAACTGTAACAAATGAGCTGCCAAATAAGTCGACAAGCAGCCAAAAATCAGTAAATCACCAGCTGCTAATCCGCCAACAATCACTCAATCACCAGCTAACCAAAAGCTAATGACCTGCAAGAACCAATCATTAAGTACAAACATATATGACAGACCCAGCCAGGGCAGCTTTAATTGGTCTAAATTAGTGCATGTAATAAAGCCAGAGGACTTGCCTTAGCTATTAAAGTTTGGAATGTCAATGATAAATGCAAATAAGGAAATAGCAATTATGCTTTATGAGCTGCACTAGTGTGAATTAGTCAACTAGGACACTGTGAATTAGTCAACTAGGACACTGTGTGCACTAGTGAACTAGGACACTGTGTGAACTAGTGAACTAGGACACTGTGTGAACTAGTGAACTAGGACACTGTGTGAACTAGTGGCTGCACCCACTTACAGCTTCCATATTCCCACAGTGAGTCTTTATACTGGACTTTATGGGAGTACAAACTCTCAGAAAAAGAGATAAACACACATATAACAGGATAAAACACCCTAGAGGCATGTTGGCATATAAGAGAGACTATGAGACTATTCTACACCATGAAACCATGTATATGAACTGTATTGTCATTCATTTGTTTATTTAATCAGTTCCTGAGATGTATGCAATATTAGTGAACTATATGGGATTTTAGTGAGATTTATAGGTTATTAGACAGCTGTATATAGTATTGGTGAAATGCATGGGGGTGGTATTTGGGGGGTATTATTGGGATGTATCTCTCTAATAAGATGTATGGGGTATTAGTAAGATGTATGGGGTATTAGTAAGATGTATCTCTCTAATGAGATGTATGGAGTATTAGTAAGATGTATCTCTCTAATGAGATGTATGGAGTATTAGTAAGATGTATCTCTCTAATGAGATGTATGGAG
>JAOXYF010000004.1:28091-33091 GCA_028565775.1 Sternarchorhynchus goeldii
ACATCTATATACAGTCTATGTATTATTATTATGTGTTACTAATACACATCTATATACAGTCTATGTATTATTATTATGTGTTACTAATACACATCTATATACAGTCTATGTATTATTATTATTATTATTTTCTATACATTTTATGCATTATACTGAAACTCTCTCACTAATACCACAGAGAGCATGGTGAGATATGATTATTTCAGATCCAATTCAGAAAACACACACACACATACACACATAGAGCTTGGCTGGTTCGGTCACACAGTAATGTGTAAAGATGTTAGCTTGTCATTGTGTGCTACAGAGTTATTTTTGTTAGCGAGGTTGTCAGTTTCTGTTTCTGTTCAGTGTGAGGAAACCAAACCCCAGGCAGCATCTGCTGAAGTTATCCTACACCACTATGACAGCAGCACCCCTTCTCTGCAGAGCACCAACCTATATACCTCCACCCTCCACACCTCCACCCTCTCTCTGTACTTGCAGGGTGTGTGTGTGGGGGGGGCTCATCATAAATCCAGTGATGCCATGTAGAAAAATCCAGATCTTTCTCTTGCTTTACATTTTCCCCACAATGAGAGAACACACACATACACACAGACACACACATATGTACACACACATACACACAGAAACACACACACACACACACACACACATATGTACACACACATACACACAAACACACACACACACACATATGTACACACACACACACACACACACAGAAACACACACAAATGTACACACATACACACACATATGTACACATACACACAGAAACATACACACAAATGTACACACACACATAAACACACACATATGTACTTATGTACACACACACAGAAACACACACACATATATACACAGTCACACACACATATGTTCATATGTACATAAGCACACATGCATACACACAGGCACACACACACACACACACACACACACACACACACACACACACACAGAAACACATACACACATATGTCTGTTATATTAAAAGCATGCCTTGTTTTCTGGTGCATTGATACAGGAAGTTCCCAGGATGCCCACAGCCACTCTGAATTATGTTTGAATTGGGATGTTGTATAACTTACATGCACTTGGTCTTCAGGGTGCTACTAAATTACAGACAGAGTGCTTACAGATGAGGTACTTACAGACAGAGTGCTTACAGACGGCTTCTTACAGATGGGGTACTTAAAGACGGGGTACTTACAGACAGTCCTTACAGATGGGGTACTTACAGATGGGGTACTTACAGATGGTGTACTTACAGACAGGGTACTTACAGACGGGGTACTTATAGACGGAGTGCTTACAGATGGGGTACTTACAGATGGGGTACTTACAGATGGGGTACTTACAGACGGGTTCTTCAGGCAGGGTTCTTACAGTCGGGGTTCTTACAAGCTGGGTTCTTATAGACGGGGTTCTTACAGACGGGGTTCCTACAGACAGGGTGCTTTAAACTGCCTCTCTGTAGGGCAGTAGATCTCCATCTGGCCCTTTCTGCTTTAAAGTGTTATTCATAATAAAATTCTGTTTTAAAATCAGCAGTTTCTGTCCAAGGCAACTATGTAGTTTACATTTGTCCCATTTTAATCATACTTTTAAAAACAGTGTGTGTGTGGACAGGTGTTTGGTTAGCAGTTGGTTCACTGCTAGTTCTTATGTCATGAGCCTGTTATGTAATGTACTAAACTATTGACTATTGATTTTAAAAAAGTGTTCTGTCAGACAGTGATCGATTCGATTGATTCAGGTATTGATCAACTGATTTGCTCACTGCCGGTTTTAGTGTCATGCTGTTGTTTTTAACAACAGGAGGTGGTAGGAGGTGGTGGTGTGATGGTGTGGTTCTTCTACTGTAGGAGGTGGTGGAGTGGTTCTTCTACTGTAGGAGGTGGTGGTGTGGTGGCGTGGTTCTACTGTAGGAGGTGATGGTATGGTTCTACCGTAGGAAGTGGTGGTGTGGTGGAGTGGTTCTTCTACTGTAGGAGGTGGTGGAGTGGTTCTTCTCCTGTAGGAGGTGGTGGTGTGGTTCTTCTCCTGTAGGAGGTGGTGGTTTGGTGGTGTGGTTCTACTGTAGGAGGTGGTGGTGTGGCTCTTCTACTGTAGGAGGTGGTGGAGTGGTAGTGTGCTTCTTCTCTTTTGCAGACATGCTGAGTTATGTGTGTTATGTGTTTATGTGTGTGTGTGTGTGTGAGAGAGAGAGAGAGAGAGTTAGGGTAAAGAAACAGGGTTAGGAAAAGGGTTAGGAAAGAGAGTGAGAGTACAGGGGCATAAGGTCAACAGGAAATGCATTCCATGTTAAAGAGTTGTTTTTACAAGGACTTTACTTGTATGGTATTTAAAAGGTTCTGACTGGCTTCAGTTAGAATCTGTGTGCAGTTTGGACTCTCAGCTAGAGGACAAGATGTCTGTGAGTGAAAGGGTTATTGTTATATTGTTTAATAGATTTATTGTTTTAAGATTTCTGTGGTTCACAAAATTCATGAATCAAATGAACATATAGTACAAAAGCAGCAGTTCGTTGAACCAATCAGATCTGTACTGGTGTTACTGAACCAGTCAGAGCTGTACTGGTGTTACTGAACCAGTTAGATCTATACTGGTGTTACTGAACCAGTTAGAGCTGTACTGGTGTTACTGAACCAACCAGATCTGTACTGGTGTTACTGAACCAATCAGATCTGTACTGGTGTTACTAAATAAGTCAGAGCTGTACTGGTGCTATACTTGTGTTGCTAAATCAGTCAGAGCTGTACTAGTGTTACTGACCCAATCAGATTTGTACTGGTGTTACTGACTCAATCAGATATTTACTGGTGTTACTGAACCAGTCAGATCTATACTGGTGTTACTGAACCAGTCAGATCTGTAGAGACCCCCTACCTTACCACTTCCCCTTTACTAACAAACAGTACATTGTAACATGAGTTTAAACCATATACTTGCTGACATTATTTTAGCTCATCAGAGACAATCTTCCAGGGTTTTTTTGTAAACATGAATATGACTTTTAACTGTTATTTTTGGGGGTCTACTCTTATTTTGGATGTCTATAAAGAGGTTTATATTAGACACATATATTATTATATGAGACACACAGACTGTGTAATAATGTTCCTCATGAATTTGTTGAGTATCTGAAAGGATGTCTTCTCAAAATGTGTATGAGAAGGTGCACGGTCTGGTGTTTGAGGGGTGGTGCTTGGGTGGTCTGGTGTTGGAGGTGTGGTGTTTAGAGTGTGTGGTGTTTGGCGGGTGTTTAGAGGGTGTGGTGTTTGGGGGTGTTTAGATGGGTGTGGTGTTTAGAGTGTGTGGTGTTTGGGGAGAATGGTGTTTGATGGGTGTGGTGTTTGGGGGTGTTTAGATTGGTGTGGTGTTTAGAGGGTGTGGTGTTTAGATGGGTGTGGTGTTTGAGGGGTGTTTAGATTGGTGTGGTGTTTAGAGGGTGTGGTGTTTGGGGTGTGGTGTTTGAGGGGTGTGGTTTTTGGGGGGGTGTTTAGATGGGTGTGGTGTTTGAGGGGTGTTTAGATTGGTGTGGTGTTTGGGGTGTGGTGTTTAGAGGGGTGTGGTGTTTGGGGTGTGGTGTTTAGAGGGTGTGGTGTTTGAGGGGGTGTTTAGATGGGTGTGGTGTTTGAGGGGTGTGGTTTTTGGGGGGTCTGTGCTAGGTCAACTCAAATTGTTTAGCATCATTTATCAAACTTTTACTCCATTCAGATACAAATAATATTCAAATGAAATGAATAATCTCAGCTCGTAATAATATTCAAATGAAATGAATAATCTCAGCTCGTACCTGACTTTTATTAACATGTTTTAAATGGAAAAATATATAACAAAAATAATGAATAACGTCTGAATTTGTGCATGTGTGTGTGTTAGGTATGATTTTGTGGAGGTGTTTGATGGGGACAGTGAGAAATCTCCTCTGGTGGGGAAGTTCTGTGGGAAAATCGCTCCACCACCTATCACATCCACAGGAAACTCACTGCTGGTCAAGTTTACCTCAGACTACGAGACCAACGGGGCTGGATTCAGTATACGCTACGAAGTGCACCGACCAGGTCAGCCATGTGTCTGTGTGTGGTGTGTGTGTGTGTGTGTGTGTGTGTGTGTGTGTGTGTGTGTATGTATGAGGAGTGTGTATGTGTATGAGAGTTGTGTGTGTGTGAGAGAGAGGTGTGTGTGTGTGTGTGAGAGATGTGTATGTGTATGAGAGGTGTGTTTGTGTGTGAGAGAGAGAGAGGTGTGTGTGTTTGTGTGTGAGGGATGTGTATGTGTATGAGAGGTGTGTGTGTGTGTGTATGTATGAGGAGTGTGTATGTGTATGAGAGGGGTGTGTGTGTTTGTGTGTGAGTGGGTTTGTTTGAACAGATGCAGTTTGAGGCTGTTTGATAATGGGAACTGTGTCTTTGCTGTTGGTGATTCCTGGAGACTAATCATTAATGTGACATTAGACCTTCCCTTCCACACACACACACACACACACACACACACACACACACACACACACAAATGCACCCCCCTCCCCCAACAAAATGTCAAACATTTTGTCAAAATGTAAATTTTTGCACAAAATACATTCACATGGAAATGTACCTTCGCTGTGTTTTAAAGATTTACAAGATTGTTTTTCAAGTTATTAATTCAACTTTTAGTATTACATTCTTAATATTATTCCTTGAGAAGATTTGGTGTGGTGTGTCGCGTTTGAGAAGGTTATTTAAAAAACAGCCAGTAATGGTCAAACTGCTGCAGAGTGAGACATTTTTATTATGCACACATTCTCTATCCTCTCCCATCTCTGTTTCAGACACAAATTTATAGCCAAATACACACACACACACACACACACACACACACACACACACACACACACACACACACACAGACTCAGCTTGGCTGGTTCGGCGGTCACACAGTAATGTGTAAAGATGTTAGCTTGTCATTGTGTGCTGCAGAGTTATTTTTGTTAGCGAGGTTGTCAG
>JAOXYF010000004.1:45168-57894 GCA_028565775.1 Sternarchorhynchus goeldii
TTTGCTTATTGCTGTACAGTGTCCTTGGGTGTCCTGAAAGGCGCTTTTCAAATAAAATGTTGTTGTTGTTGTTAAACCAATGCTTCCTCGCAGTGTAATCCAGAGCCCTTTAAAGACCTTCAGTGAGTAATTACAAAAAAGAACTTAGTGGTCTATGAGACAGGAAATGACTAAATATAGATATATGGTATGCAAACCCCCTTCGACTGCCTTCTCAGATGTCCGTTCCTCTATGTGTGTGTGGGTGTGTTCATTAACATTTGTTTCTGTGTGTGTGTGTGTGTGTGTGTGTGTGTGTGGTCTACCATTTGTTCCTTTGTGTGTGTGTGTGTGTGTGTGTGTCCTACCAATACCGCGTCTCATCTCCACCTGAGATGAGTCCCACCACCAATGTGTCCTCTAATCGTGTGTAGACGATTTATAGACGCATTTATATGCTACCAGTCAAACATTTGGACACGCCCACTCTCTGTTTATGTTTACCATTTTCTACATTTGGACACGCCCACTCTCTGTTTATGTTTACCATTTTCTACATTATAGAAAACCATTAAAATATCAAAACAATGGTGTAATTCATATGTGATCGTGTTATGTTAAACAAATATTGACGATAGATTTTAGGCCCTTTGAAGCAGTGACCCTTTACATTGAGATCTGCACACATGTGATGTTCTCTTCACCAAGTTCATGACGAACCACCCAAAAGGACATTTAAAATGAATCTTTTTCTTTACATTAGCTAATTTCATTTATTTAGGAAATCAATATGTAATCCAGTTAACAAGTGACACAATATTTATCTTAAAAAGAAATATAAGCATAAACTATACGATTAAGATGGCTTTAAGACTAAAAACATGCAGCCAGTACTTTCACTGGTACTGTACGTGCATGTGTTTACAATGTATTTAAGTGTTTGCATAAACAGTATATACAGTATAAAGTATAAATGTATGCCGTGTGTTATATAATCCAGGACTCTGGTAGCTGAGTGCAGTGGAGCCAACAGTGCTGGATTACAATTTACAGATATCTTTAAAATGTGAGGCTACCTGATAGGTACAACTATAACGAGGGGGCCACCAGAAAGTGATTGGTCGAGGAATATACGTGCGTTAAATCTTAAAGGTCATCGCACCGTACACTACGTGTATCCGTTGAAGCAGACAAACTGGGGTTTTAGGTGCAGCTGTTGCTCGGTCGTAATGAGATTTACATTTCCTGTGTGGGCGGTTCTACATAACGAGAAGCTGGCGCGAGCCTATCCGCGTCTGCAGTCCGGGACTCGAGCTTCTCTTTCGCGACAAGTTAGGGCGAGCTGGATTCTCTGCCCTTTGTCTCGGTTTTGTGTTTGATCCGTGACCTTTTTAGAGTGTCAGCTTACCATAAAAAAGAGCAAAAGACTGACTGTATCGGATATTTTTTTATTCGTATGTGCATATACATGTAGTTGTAGATCTGCTGGGCGCCTGTTAAACACAGCCTGCGGGAACATTTTCAGCAACCGAGGCATTCGACTGTAGCGTGAGTAACGACAGAAGCAGATTTCGGGATCACCAAAGGATATTTCTGCTAACAAATGTTACTTTGAAAACTTTGTCGAGTTGAATTATCGCCGGAGAACGCGCGTTAAGGTAAGAACTGAAATGTGCAACCAACTGATATAAAAATTCAAATCGATGAAAAGACGTGCATGTTATCCACACAGTATGAAGCACCTTCGTACTGTTAAGAAACTGCCCGAGCGCGTCCGGTCCCCGGGGCGCGGAGCTCGAGATGACTTGGGTGGGTGGGTGGGGATTCCTCGCCCTTCAAACGGGACGCAGAGCGCGTTCACGAACCAAGCGGCTATCTGGTAACTTTGAACTCGGCGGCGAAATAGTCTCCAGCGTTTTACTCCCTCGTGATGTGTGTTTCTGTTAGGGGTGTCTGTGATTTGGAATGGGACATTCCAGTCACGATGTCAGAACACTTTGCGCTAGGCCCTAACCCTTCCCTTCCTCTAACCCTAACCAAAAGGAGCGCCCCTTGCTGAACAATGCTTTATTTGGAAGCGGGTCGTGTCTTTATGTAAATATGACTCACCCAGCTCCGTTATTCCTGTCACGGGCTTCTTAGAGGATACACTTAAAAACGTTAGCATAGAAGAGTTGCAAGACACGGTAATATAAACTATCAGAGTTTCTGTTCGTATTCCCTTCACTCTACACGTGCACTGTTTACAGCTTTAAATGGGAGCACCGCAGTGGCATTAAATGATGCTTGCTATGTCGACAAACTCCCCACACGTTCATATGCGTTTTGTTTTTATTCGCAACACTTTTCTATAATTGGACTTAGAATCGGTCATCTTATTCTCGCCCCTCCTATACTCTCTGAAACCCTGGGGGTCACTCTGGGTCTTAAGTGCAGTTTTTACCCGGGAGGACTTTGTCAGGACTGAATTTCGGACTGGGTTCGCGTTCGGGTTGTCCTACTACCACCAGCTGCCGAGCCAGTCGCTTTTTTTTTATTGAATCGGGTATTTAATATGGTCTTGCATCAGTGTTCCCGAGAGTTCCGTTTAACGCAGTAAATTAGGAACTGCATCCATAGGTCGTTAAAACTTCCCTGTATATACAGTATCCCTGAAGCGGTTTCATTCCTGAGAAACGACGAGCCATTTCACCGTCTTTGATTATAGCAGCATTAATTACAGGCAGGTTGTCATCTGCTCTGTGAGTCTGTTCTGCTTCACATACAGCAAGTAACGCATCATTTCCAAAGCAACCTTCATAACGGCTGTTTGAGCGTCTGATTAAACGCGTAGTGTCCAAACTCGGTGACGATGCGTCATTTTTAACCTTGTACTGTTCAAGCACGTTTAGTCCGCTGTGCGTATTTGTGTTGCCTGTCGGACAGCACGCGCCTGTCTGACCCATCTATTCAAGCAGCCATGAATGTACAGAGATGCATCAGTATAAAGTCCCAAATAGTTGTGCACCTTTGGTAGTGTAATATAATGTAATATAACCAGGATGTGATATTGTAATATAATCAAGGTGTGATGACATCACTGGATCATGCAGGGACGGTCATTACATCACACGTGTAGCAGTCACTCTGATGGACATTTGAGGACTGCAGCAGTTCCCAGTGCAGTGCTGGCTTCTGCACATGGGATCAGTTTTCCTGTTCTAACTGATCTCAGACCAGCCACGTCACACCTGAAATCCAACATCGGTGTCGGAGAGGACTGAACCTATGACAGTTCTCTGAGATGAGACCATGTCTAAATTCTGTTTTGAGCCTTAGCTAACGAGAGAAAATGGATGTTTTAAGGCAGAGAACAAAGACATGGGAACAAGTTACAAATAGAAATGGAAGTTGTACCAAACCTGAAGGGAATATGAGACTAGTAACAAGTTGCTATTGGCTCTCAATACTTCAGTCATAATTTGGAATCAAATTTGTCTTGTGGCATAATGAAATGTATGTGCTGGAAGAGCTGATTCAGGATCCTGAGCTGCTTGGCGGTCTGACTCACTTCCTGCCGGCACTTTGTCATGTTAACAATAGGGGAGTGACCAGACATGTTCCGCCACAGGTGATTGGTCAGTCTAGCTGCAGGAGTTCCGGCCACTTGTGTGCAGTAGTCGATCTGCTCTGGGATTCTCAAAGATTGGTAGAGTAACGATCCTGGTAGATGAATTTGGTCTGTGTGTGTGAGACAGTGGGGGTTTGGGTGGGTGTGGGTTTGTGCTCTCAACAAGGCAGATCTTGTTCAGACGAATGCTCATCGTGTGTGTGTGTGTGTGTGTGTGTGTGTGTGTGTGTGTGTGTGTGTGTGTGTGTGTGTGTGTGTTGAAGAACTTCAGTAGACTTTAATTACGGAAATGGCTGAGTTGCCTTGCTGTGGGGGGAGGTGGTGATGTCAGGGTGAGGGTGTGACTAATGCACTGTGATGCACAACAGAATAGGAGGAGTGTGTGTGTTCATTCCAGTGATCCTATTAATGGAAAAATCCTTGTCATTCCTTACACACACAGTTTGGAAGACTGCAGTTAGCCTAAGCTGCTGTGATTAGTCTCCCTGCCAGGGATTCACAGCTGTAGCACACACTGGTGCTTTAAGACAGAAATTCTTTAAACAGTCAGAGAACACACACCTAAAGGGCTGTATTCTTTCCCCTGGAACGTGCGCACACCTAAAGGGCTGTCTCCCCTCCCCTGGAACATACGCACGCACACACGCACATAAAGAGCTGTATCCCCTCCCCTGGAACGTGCGTGCACACATGCGCGACTGTTTCCTCGACAGAAACGTCCCTCAAGGCTGCATATTCCCATTTTAATACCTCACATGCTGACGTTAGTACTGCGCTTAACTCGGTTGGTGTTGGGATTATTGGTGCAGCACTATATAACCAAGATATTTTCCTTATTTCTAAATTTGTTTTTGACATTTTGATTTTAGGAGACTTCATTCTTCTAATTACAATGTAATCTAAAATTACTCTAAAACAGGTTGGTACATGTATCCAGCATGATTGTATCTAGTCGACTCATTGGAGATTTTACTACTGTAGCTACTAGTGTAGTTTCAGGCTTGTTCTGCTCTGATCTCTCAGTGAAATTAGACAGGAAGGAGTATGGAAGGAGTTTAATTGGTTCCAACAAGCACAATCATGCTGTAGTCACACAACACTGATAAGCAAAGTTCTTCTATTGAAACCCAGCCTCCTGTTCTTCTGTTGAAACACTGCTTCCTGTTTAGTGCTGCTGAATATTTGATTTCTCCCCGTGTGTCTGAGAGAACCAGAGGGGCCCCCAGCGTTTGCATGCACGTGTCTCTGAGAGCCAGAGATGCTGTGTCAGGCTGTGATGGTGGGAGCTGCTCTGTTCCTGGCTGGGGAAAGGCAGCAGAGTCCAGATCCTGACGGTGTTTCATGGCTGTGCTCACTTCTGCTCCTTATCTGCCATCAGCAGAAAACATCCTGGGGAGGCCACTGATGGTCTCTCAGATGGACCTGCAGAGTTCAGTGTCTGAGTCCAGTCAGTGGTAGTGAGAACTCTGCATAAATCGGCCTGTCTGACATTGTGGCTGTTCCTGAAGACAAAAATCGGTCTGTACCCGAACCCTAACCCTAGTCTCTTTCAGTCTGTCATTTTCTGTACCACTCTCACCCTGACACATGAACATACATGTGCAGACACACAAACACCCAGATAAGTGATGACGATGTTTAGTGTCTGTACTCTGAAAGATATGGTGTGGGTGTGGTGTCTGCAGTGGAGAGAGAAGTGTGTTTTCTCTTGCTCGGTTCTTTCAGTGTTTGAGTATATGAATTTCACTCTGATGGGCTTTCAGTTGAGCTACATAGGAAGCTGCTGAGCCGACAGGAAGAAGGGGGTGGGGCGCAAGCAGTAGCAGAGCAAGGTCGCTTCCTGTTAGAAAAACTGCTGGACTTTTGATGGTGCTTTACAGTCGTGATTGAAGTTCTTATTAATGTTTTGATGCATGTTGTTGAAGTCCTGTTGGTCAGCACACTTTGGGACTTACAAGAAGCTCTGTAAGACAGTTTGTCTAGAGATTATTTAAAATGTAATACATGGCATTAGTCACTAGTGTTGGGTGGTGGTTCTCTTCCAGAACCAATAAAGCCAAATTAGCAGAGTATTTTGGCAGCAGAACTTTGCTGGATTTTTTCCACTACACTAAGTGTTTACTGATTGTGCTCAGATCAGGGGTGGGGAATGGGTCTGAACAACTCCTGAAACAGACTAGACACTGCCTGACCATGTATGGGCATGCATCTCTCTCTCTCTCTCTCTCTCTCTCTCGCCCATCCCACCCCCCCTCTGTTTGGGTTCATTCCAGTGATGTGGAATGCTGTGTAGTCCCTGCTGCTGTTGTCTCTAAACACATTGAGCGTAACCAGTGTGAGGTTCCTTACTCTCGACAGACTGACTGCAATGAAAAGCTGAACTGAACTGCTGCCTTATTATTAGTAATTGTCTTTGAAGACCTGCCTTTTCTGACTCTGAAAAACAGGAAATGACCTCTGTGTTTTTACATTTGCATGTTTGTGAATGTGGTGGGGCTGTAGAGGAGAGCAGGGGGCAGATAGGGAAGATGATGGAGGATCTCCTGGATGATCTCGTCCGTTCCTTCTGCTTTATTTAAGATGAAAGGGCAGCAGTGCATGTTAAAATGAACAGATAAGGAGGCATTGGGTGGGTGTTTTATATAGTGGTCGAGTTTTACAGGGATGTGATGAAGCAGTCAGAAACATGAGGGTGTGTAGCGTTAAACACGTTGTTCCTTGCTGAATGTAATGGAAGCTTTTGTGTTGGCCACAAAGCTGTCAAAGGCTTTTCTTCGTTTCGTCTCTGATTTAGTTTGTTCTTTCTAGTATTGATTCCCTCTTCTTTGGTCTCTGCTCGTGGGATTGACTGTCAGAACACTTACTAAATGAATTTAGATAAATGAGTGCTGTAAATAAGTTTTCTTGAGTGGATTCTTTCTGAGCCACTTGTGTGTCGAGGAACAGATTTTAAAGACTCACTGGTCAATGTTTGTGCAGTCGTAAATTGGGAGGCTTAACTATATGTTGATGGTTGGTGATTTGAGAGAGAGTGAGTACTGCATGAGAGAGAGAAAGAAAGAAAAATGTCTTTCTGCCGTGGAGATCTTTGTGTGTGGAACTGAGCAATTGGCATCACTGTCTGTTCTAGGTGGGAGGATTGCGGTCTGATGGCTCATTTTGTTGTGTGTTTCTAGATGAAGGTGGAGTTGATAGCAGCTCTGCTGGGAGTCTTCTCAATCTGCACTGCTCAGCTGGGTAAGAGCACACACGCACGCACACGTGTACATACACGGGTAAGTTGGGTAAAGCCCGTATGATTACATCATCAGCCCCTCAGGAACGTAGCCTGTTGGGCAGAGGACTTTCCAATTAGAAGAAGAGATGTAATGTAGTGGGTTCTGCTCTGTCTGTAGGATAAACCAGCAGAGTTCTTCCACTGAAGCGACACTCTACATGCAAACTCTCCTCACTAAGATGTGTTCCAGAACACTTCAGTGTTCTAAGAACTATCCAGAATGCTTCAGCATTCCAAGTCTTCACAGTTAGAACCATATAAGATGAAAGTGATGTCTACTTCAAAGTTTTATTTGTCACATACATAGCCATACACGGTACAACCTGCAGTGAAATGCAATTTATCAACAGCAATTCATTAAGTGGTTGATGTATATTTATGGTAAAGTGTGTGTGTGTGTTTGATCGACAGATGGTAATGACTGCACTAAGGCTTCAGCTCAGTCCTGTGGACAGTGTATTCAAGTGGGAGAGAAGTGTGGCTGGTGCAGTGCAGAAGTAAGTAATGCTGAACTACTGAACCTCCAGATACTCCAGTGACTCAAAATAATACTGGAAATCCAGAACATGCAGTTAGTCTGGTATTTCTCTGTGCAACATGAATTGTTGTGGGGGTGGTGTTTCCTTAGATGAACAAATGACAATCTAATGCTGTAGTAAGGATGGTGAACATTTTAATAAACATTCTGTCCAGTTGGATTCAAGTTCACGGATAAAGTTTTACAAGGAATTTCATTACTAGTAACTTGGGTGGAACATCACAATGATCATACCATCAAAGATGGTGGGTCAGTCTGAACACTTGCTCTATTGGGTAAGACCATATTCTGGATGTGTGTTGCACTTGTATGGTGTGTCCACTAGATGGGACTGTTGTGTTCCAGAACTGCTTTGGCCTTTTGGCGCTTTCATCATTTTTACATTTCAGCCCTGGACAGTAAGAACAGGAGAAAAAAGTCCTCCAGCCAATAGAATCGAGAGAACCTCCTTGCTGCAGCTCCTCACACTGCAGAGACACAAAACATTGGACTTTTATTTGTCAACAAAATCCATGAGAAACATGAGGCTTAATGCCTTTATAGCTGGTCTCCGCCGTTACTCATTTGTTTATTATCCAGAATTCGGCTTTGACTCATGACAGAATTCTATGCATGTTAAAAAACTCTCTGTAAGTCAGAGCCTCAGTTTCATGCCCAAGCATAGCTCTTTGATAATATAAAACGCATCTCAAAGTGCACAGATTAAAACATATCTCCAAGGAATGTTGGTCAACTCAAAAAATAAAATTTGTAAACCTGAAGTTAGTAATTTTAAAAAATTAAATAAAAAAATTAAATGTAAATTCCTCCAGGCAGGTGTTTGTCCTTTTTCAGCTCAGTCTGCAGTTCTTGTCTTTCTCACATCAGCCTAATGCACCAGGCCCCAAATCAGTTTGGTCATGTTTGTGTTGACCCCCCTGCTAAAGCTGGTAACCCTGATGAACTGCTGTGACAGGGCAGGAATTTCATCATCTCTAGCCCTTCTGGATCGAAGCTGAACGCTGAAAATTATTTGACCACCGCATTAGGGCTGCAGTACAGCGTTGGGACCATGTTGTAAATGGAATTTCTTCATTTAAATAGTCTTGGTTGAAAGGAAAAATAGTCCTTTCAGAGCCATGGTGTCAGCATTTTGTGAATGACATTGTCTTTGCCAGGCACTAATCTCAGATCAGTAGGGAAAGCTGGTCATCGTTTTAATGCTGTACACACCTGTCTGCAGACGTTTCTGAAGCAGGGCGAGTCGAAGTCGGCGCGCTGTGATGAGGTTGGCGCTCTGCTGAATAAGGGCTGCCCCAAAGATAAGGTGGAAGACCCTCGCGGGAAGATATCCATCGACAAGAACATACCTGTCACCAACCGCAAAAAAGACGGCTCAGAAAAACTGAAGCCAGATCAGATCACCCAGATTCAGCCTCAGAAACTCACGCTCAACCTGAGAGCAGGTACGAGGTTCACCACCGGCTGCAGTAGGAAGTCGGTTCTGCTCTGAGCCAACATTCGCTACAGCTGTACACACCACCAGACTGAGATTGTTCTGAGCCACTCCCTCTCATCCTGAGCCCCTCGCCCAAGCAACAGTCGCAGCACCACAGCAACGTTTACAGAGCAGAGACAAGTTAACATTGCACATCATCCCTCACCCCTGTTTTACACAGTAGCAGCCCTGCCAGTTTGGGGCTCATTGAGAATGTGGCTTGGCTTTCTGTTCTTAACTCTCTGTTCTTCATAAGTTACCTTTGTGCTGTAGGTGAACCTCAGCAGTTTTCCCTGAAGTTCAAAAGGGCAGAAGACTACCCTATCGACCTGTACTACCTGATGGACCTCAGTTTCTCCATGAAGGATGATTTGGAGAATGTGAAGAACTTGGGAACAGATTTGATGCATGAAATGCAGACCATCACGTCAGACTTCAGGATTGGTAGGTCTGCCTCAGAATTGCAGACCACCTTAGACATGCTAGACATTAGCAGTAGAGTAGCATCATGTAACAAGACCATGTAACTTTGGTCAGATCTTGCACTTTTAAATCCATTGTTTATGTAAAACTAGATGCTCTGTACATTTGTGTTGCGGATCTTCCAGATGTTATTCAAGTTTGTTTGTGTCCTGAAATATCTGTGCTGGTTGTCGCCAGGGTTCGGCTCCTTTGTGGAGAAGACTGTAATGCCCTACATCAGCACCACACCTGCCAAACTTCTCAACCCCTGCACCTCGGACCAGAACTGCACGAGTCCCTTCAGCTACAAGAATGTGCTGAGTCTGACCGAGGACGGGAAGCGCTTCAACACCCTGGTCAGCCAGCAGCAGATCTCTGGAAACCTGGACTCTCCTGAGGGTGGTTTTGATGCCATCATGCAAGTCGCTGTGTGTGGGGTAAGACGTACTGTGGTTGAAGGCGTAAATAATATAGCCCATAAGTTTTCCTCCTTCATAGTGATGTGTACAGAGTGGTATTACTTATGTGATGTGCAGCAAATCGCCTAATGGATGTCCTGAGAGGGCTTTTAGGGCCAGGGGTTGGTTGGCTTGTTTACAGGCCTTAAAGCATCTCTATATTAACAAATCATTAGAGGGGTCTTGTGCCCTCTCTAAGGCATGTTTGGTTTGTGGGGGGTGCTTTAGGAGCAGATCGGCTGGAGGAACGTCACGCGGCTCCTGGTCTTCTCCACAGACGCTGGCTTCCACTTTGCTGGAGACGGAAAGCTGGGTGGCATTGTACTTCCCAACGATGGGAAGTGTCACTTAACAAACAACATGTACACGATGAGTCACTACTATGTAAGTCTGTTGTAACCCAGGCAGAGTGTATTCACACTGTTAGATTCACTCACAGGCAGTACTGAATGCCATCTTTCGTTGTAGGATTACCCTTCCATTGCCCACCTTGTCCAGAAACTGAGTGACAACAACATTCAGACCATCTTTGCAGTGACCGAGGAATTCCAGCCTGTCTATAAGGTAACGGAGAAACAGGTTGTAAGGTAACGAGACACCGCACTTGAACAAAACGACAAAGTTCCTGTAAGGTAACGGCACACCACACTTTTACTTTGTTTGCAGGAGCTCAAGAACCTTATTCCAAAGTCTGCTGTTGGAACACTGTCTTCAAACTCCAGCAATGTGATCAAGCTCATTATTGACGCATACAATGTGAGTAGAGCCTGAAATATCCCTCTCTGCTAAGCTATATATACTGTAAATTGTCATGAGAGATCAGGTATTTGCTGTAATATCTGTGGCTGTGGTGATGTGGCAAATTTAACCAAAATTTTAAAACAAAACAGTGGTGCTGTGTATGATGCAAGTATGATTTATTTATATTTTAAATAAGGTGTCCCAATTATTGCTCAGTGATGACATTTTTGCTTGTGATGAATTCTGAGATGTCATGAACTCCAGTTTAGTGCAAGTTTCTGCTTTTTTGCTTCAGTCTCTGTCCTCTGAGGTGATCCTGGAGAACAGCAAGCTGCCTGAGGGAGTGTCCATCTCATATGTGTCTCGCTGCAAGAATGGAGTGAACCAAACGGGAGACAATGGAAGGAAGTGCTCCAACATCTCGATTGGCGATGAGGTCAGAGTAGATATTATGGGAAGAGGTTCAGGGTGAAAGGTCAGTGAGTTGGACCTAGATGTTACATCATGCTATTTTTGTTGAGGGTTTTGTTGTTCTGGGTCACACAGGTGCACTTCGATGTGGTCATCACCACTACAGGTTGTCCATCTGATGGAAAATTGGAGACAATAAAAATAAAACCACTTGGATTCAATGAGGAAGTTGTGGTTGCTCTTAACTTCATCTGTGAGTGTGAATGTCACAAATCGGGAATCCCAAACAGCCCAGACTGTCACTTCGGTAACGGGACCCTGGAGTGCGGAGCCTGCAGGTGAGAGTCCTTCGCTATGCACCTGACCCATAAACCTGCAGATGGGAAAGGGCCCTCGGAAGAACATGTGAACAGCCTTGAACATGAACATGAAATGTATAACACCTGCTTGTCCCTCAGGTGTAACGAGGGCCGCATAGGCAGGGTTTGTGAGTGTAGCAAAGACGACGTCAGAACAGAAGATCTGGACGCTAACTGCAGAATGGACAACGGCACTGACATCTGCAGCAACAACGGAGACTGTATCTGTGGAGCGTGTGAGTGTAAGAAGAGGGACAACCCGGAGGAGAGGTACGAGGGGAAGTACTGCGAGTGTGACAACTTCAACTGCGATCGTTCCAACAACAAACTCTGTGGAGGTGAGACTTACCCTAAGATGCTCCAGTTAATTGCACTTGAATTCCTGTGTTAACAAATCATCCATTGGTCTTGTGAGATTCCCAGTATGGGTGTTTTGCACTTCATTTTCTGCATGTGAAACATGAAAACGAGGGACTGGGATTTTAGGTTTGGGATTGAGTTTGTTACTGCTATATATTCACCACTGGTTCTAACTTGGATGATCTCAGATTACATATGATGCTCTGTTTACCCCCCCCTTTGGGTGGTTCTTAATCTAAAGATGCTGTTTGCAGCATAAACAGTGGGGGCAGTGGCTTGAGCATTTTTATTTTTATAATCACCGGTAGATGCATTCAAACATGACTTGGAAACTAAAAGGCAGAATCTCTCACGGGCTCAGGCTCATCTGTTAATGTCCACAGTCGTTGAGGAGGTGAAGTCGTCTTGTTGTTTCCACTGGGGAAATGTCCTTCTGGAACTGAGGCAACTGCTACAGTACCTTGACCTTGTTCTGCTCCTAAACTTGACCCTTGCATTACACGTGACCTTTTACAATTTGAGTTTTACGATTCCTAGACGAATGCTCAACAGCCTTTTTCACAGGCCATCACAAGCCCCAAGATAATGGCCTGCAGAACATGGACTGCAACTGTGGTTATGCAGTCTCTCGAGTACAGCCAGAGAGCAGCTGTAGTTCACTGCGATCCATTGCAACACAATCTATTAAATTGTATTGCCGGGGGCTTGTACATTTTCTAGGTTCTGTTATCTGGTAAATATTTGCTACTGCTAATTATCATAATGCTCGTTGGTCATGGATTAATCCATATGTTCCTAGTGTAAATGGTTAATAATGGGCAGTTTAGGGCCTCTCCTCCCAGGGTACTCACCCAGTCAGCTGATGCTCCCACATTTAAAAACAGATTTTTGCAAATTAAACTTTAAAAAAAAAAAAAAAAAAGGAATAGAACTGTGATGGACATGGAGATGCACCAGTGGATACATCTGATACATCTGATACATCTGATACATCTGATACATCTGATACATCTGATACATCTGATACATCTGATACATCGGATACATCGGATAC
>JAOXYF010000004.1:57994-73125 GCA_028565775.1 Sternarchorhynchus goeldii
ACATCTGATACATCTGATACATCTGATACATCTGATACATCTGATACATCGGATACATCGGATACATCGGATACATCGGATACATCGGATACATCGGATACATCGGATACATCTGATACATCTGATACATCTGATACATCTGAGCATTACTCCACGCAGTACCTAACCCTAACCCTAACCCTAACCCCTCCGGTTCACACAGTCTGATCTCTCAACGTTGTGGTGCTTCTTTGTGGCAGGTCACGGTCGGTGCGTGTGCAGGAAGTGTGTGTGCGACGCAAACTACACGGGCAGTGCATGTGACTGTCCTCTGGACACACAGCCCTGCGTGGCCGGTAACGGGCAGATCTGTAACGGCCGTGGAACCTGCGAGTGTGGTGTGTGTAAATGCACTGACACGAAGTTCCAGGGTCCCACCTGCGAGATCTGCCCCACCTGTCCAGGAGTCTGCGCTGAGCACAAGTGAGTCCAGGGGTGGGACTAACGGAGTGGAGGGGCACTGTGCTACACATGGGGGGGGGTTGTGATCTGCTGCTTCAGCTATACTTGCACTGCTTGGCTAGTTCGACTGAACATTGATCTCCACTCTGCACAGAAACTGTGTCCAGTGCCGTGCCTTCAAGAGTGGAGAGCTGGATGTGAATGTGTGTGAATCCAAGTGCAAGAACTTCGATCCGATCCTGGTGAAGAAGAAGGAGGACCTGCCCCAGCCGAACAGCCAGCCTTTCCTCACGCACTGCAAAGAGCGAGATGCCAACGACTGCTGGTTCTTCTTCACCTACGCCACCAAAAATAACACTACTGAAGTCTACGTAGTCGAGGAGCTAGGTACGTGGAACGAGCCTGTTTTCACTGCTAGTGCACCTGGGTTCATCAGAAAAGCTAGGATTGTTGGGCCAGTAGATGTTCCTGATGCAGCTTTCACTGAATAATTAATGAATCAACAGCATGCTCTTAAAGGGCTCCATCCTCATGTTCTCTGCAATCCCAGAATGCCCAGCTGGTCCCGACATCATTCCCATTGTGGCTGGCTTGGTCGCGGGCATCGTTCTGATTGGTCTGGCCCTGCTTCTCATCTGGAAACTACTCATGATTATTCATGACCGCAGAGAGTTTGCAAAGTTTGAGAAAGAGAAGATGAACGCCAAGTGGGACACGGTATGTATCTTTGTTTATATATGCTTTTATTTAAAAAGATACATGACTGTCATTACTGGTTGTTGATGTAACGCTATAGCTGCAGAATCCCCTTTGGCTTGAATATGTGGCGGAAGAGATGTACACCTAGACTGTGGTGAATGTGGCTGTTTGTAGTTAGTTTCATTTTAGTGATTGTGACCACAATAATTCATGACTGAAATAAATGAGGTCTGAATATTATTATTATTATTATTCTTTTTCTTATTCAGTGATATAAAAATAAAACTTTTATCTGGCACTTAGTTGGTTCATAGTAACATCTTGAGCTTAATTTTTTTTTTTTTTATTAAAACTTTGTTCAACATAGTTCTGTACAGGAAAAACAAGATTATTGAAAATGTGTTTAATAATGGATTAAGTTTCTAGTTCAGATCTAGAGTGGCTCTCTCTCCACAGTCCTGGAAGATCCCCGACAAGTGTCCAGCCATCTTTTTGCTACTGTTGGAGTTCTTCCTTGTTTGACTCAACTTTTTTCCATTGCATTTTCTCTGTTTCTCTCTCTCTCTCTCTCTCTCTCTCTTTCCATTGAATCCTTCATCTGAATACCATCAGCAAGAGAACCCTATATACAAGAGCCCTATTAATATGTTCAAGAACCCTGGTTATGGACGCAGAGATGGGCCGCTCTGAGCCACAGTCTGTACCTGTCTGTCTGCATGCTCTCCTGCTGTCTGCCTGCTAATGTCTCTGGCTTGCTCACTTTAACCACTCATGCTGATGCTGTTTTGAGTAATAGGCTGATGGAATACCTGGAGTGTTCCCTCATTCAGTTGAAGTGATTTTGTGTTTTTTAAGTCACTTTAAATGTAATGCATTTTGTGTGACTGGAGAACTGGGTGCTGTTTGGAGTGACTGGAGGAGGAATCAGTACAGGGGTTCTAACCAAATGACTATTGGTTTGTAACCACTTTTGCTTGAATGTTTCATGCATAAACAGTTTTGGTTGTTGTATTTGATATGGGTTTGTGTTAAAGTGCACTGGGTAACAGCAACTGTGCCCGGTGTTGATGCCCAAGACACCGGAAATGGTTCCGTTGACTCTGACATCAAAATCACTTAGAAATACTACAAATGAATCAAACTAGATTTGCAAATCAAAGATGACCTGGTCTACATGGAAGCTAATGTGTTCTTTTATAATGAAAAAATATTCATTTTGTACTTGAACCAATGTTTCTTTAGTGCTTAGTGTATGTAAAGGACGTGTTTAATGTCCTTTACATACACTAAGGGGGGGGGGACTGTTTTCGAAGGTGTGTGTGTGTGTGTGTGTGTGTGTGTGTGTGTGTGTGTGTCGTACCAGACTGATCTATGATCCACTTTTTTTCTTTCTTTTTTTCTTACCTGTCAAACATGTCAACATTTCATTGAGGGTTTCTAGGTGTTTAAAAGGTGTAGTAAGGATGTTCTTCCTGCCCTCCTCAGTCTGCTCTGAAATGATCTAATCTGATCGTTCTAAAGTTGCAATGGCAGCAGACCTGTTCTGATGTGGCCTTTTGTTTTACTTCCAGGGTGAGAATCCCATCTATAAGAGCGCTGTCACCACAGTGGTTAATCCCAAATATGAGGGGAAGTGATGGACTAACCTACCCGGCAACAACACTGTATGCAAATGAGAAAAGGAGGAGGATCTTGTTCTTGCTTTGAATCACTTTTATCTGCATTTTTCACAACTTTTATGGTCTACTAATCTCTATTTCTATGCATTATGTACAGTGTGTATAAACTTTAGTTTTTACTTTGAATTGTGGAGCTTTTGAATGTTTTAATCCAGTATGTGTGTTCAGAATTTGTGTGTCACAGGACTGGCTATGATCTTTAAAGGTGCGAATTGAACAGGAGCCACTTTCCTGCTAACATTGTTTCCTAATGCTGTTTACCAGAGCACCTCTGGTGTCGCACCCAAAGACCTCTGGTGGGTGGAGGGGTGTGTCTGTGCAGGGGGGCTCTAAATGTGCATGGTGATTAAGTAGCAGGATAGAGAAACTGTTAATGGGTTTCAAAGCCAGTCACATTGTCAGGTTGTTCAGGGTTTGTAAGAAAGATGGACTAATCCAGTGATGAGGAGCGTTTACTCGTCCAGGATAATCAAGGGAAAATTCCCTGTAATTAACACTGTAATCTTCCACACTGCCAGTTACACGTTAGTAATGGCGCTTAGTGGACGTGCATTTCTGTGCTCTGAACAAAAGCCTTGATTTGTGGATGATGCCCTGCTTCACTGGTGTAACGTGTAGCTGGCTGCTGGGTGTAGTGTGTTCTTTCTGGAGTGGCCATTCCCACCTCCACTTTTAAACCCCCACCCCCTGCCGTTCATCTCTGGCTTTGCCCACTGGGTGTGGCACTCCTGCCTTCCTGCCCAGGTGGTTGGAGTTATAAGAATAACGGTGGCTGATTTGGAGGTGCAGGAGATGAGAGGAGCCGCTCGTCTGGGGAACACGAACGTCTACAAGGGTTAGACCTTCTTACACCTACAAGGGTTTGTGCGCTGCACAGTTTGGGTTTCAGAAGGTTGGAACTGCTGCCTGTGGGTATTACATTGAGATGCACTCAAGCTTGCAGTAGTTTTATATATTTAATATATTTTTTAAACATGAAATTAATCTATAAAAGACCTTGCCTATCCAATCATTCTAAACTTTTGTTAAAATCAACATTTTAAATCCGCCGACTCATTAGATTCAATAGAAGTGTTGTCTGTCGTTACGCAGAGACCGGAGGCCAAACACTTTGATTTGCATTGTGAACCACTTGCTTGTAAAAAAAAAATCCGGGTGCATCTCAGGGACCACAGTGAATGATCTTTTTCTGGAAGTTTTCTAGGTAGATATTTTTAATGCTTAATTTTGAACAATCAGAACCCATTACTGTCTGAGGAGGTGGTCACCATGCTGTGAGTAATTTGTGTTTGAGTTTGTGTGTAAACCTCAGGTTTCTAATTCCATTTAGAAAACGAAAACCAAATATTTACTGTGTTCTGCACAAGGGCTTTGAGGGGCATCATTCTGAATGTTGTCCATCCCTTGCTGAACTGGACTGAGGACTTGCTTACTTGTGAAATTTACATTGTTTCTGAACGTCCGTTCTCATTTGTCTCAAAGCAGAAACAGAAAAGGTGGTTGCACAGTTATGACCTCCCAGATTACATCATTGTTAAGAGACCAGTGTTGAGACCTATAATTCTTACCGTGTTGTAATGCTGTTCGATCTTAACACACCTGCCTCCCACACTGCCTTTAAGTGCCTTTTTTTCTTTCTACATCATATTCACTCTCACAATCTGTTTCAGAAGTTATTTATTAAAATAAAGAACCAAATCACAAGACTGGTGTGTGTGGGTGTGGGTGTGTGTGTGTGCGCACGCGCATGTTTTGAGATTCTCTCATCCTAAATTACACACAACTAAAAACACTAAAAACACTTGTGTTCCTTACCCTGCCCCCTTTATTATTATTATTATTATTATTATTATTATTATTATTATTATTATTTTATACCTGCAGGCATTATTGTACTGTGGGGTTAGGGTTAGTGATCCTTGTGTTGTACTGTGGGGTTAGGGTTAGTGATCCTTGTACAGTACCTTCCAGCTGCCCTGCTCATCTATAGTGTCACGATGGTGCAAAAGTGTGTGAAACCCGTTTCTGTTCCACTAACTGCAGACTGTAACCATTAGTCCTATTACTTCTCCCGTTGTCGGTGGGAACTGTGGTGTCTGACTGTGACACGTGGGCTGTGCTGATTGTGCACATTTGTGCTGCTTGGGTTCCCTAACCCTAGGCAGGGATGCGCCAGACCCAAGATTAAACCTTAATAAATCTTGAATCAAAATCTTCAATCTTTGAACCGTAATCCAGACCAATTCTTAAACCTTAATGCAAGACCAATCTTAAACCCAAATTCAGTCATATACACTGGCACATTATGCTACAGTTGCCTAAGATTCTTTGTTAAAAGGCAGCTCTTGATGGGTGGAAAACGGATGATAAATGTAATAAAACCCTAACTTTTCTATTCCTTGGGTATAGAAATAAGCCCAGAATGCCTCTATTCTCCAAACACATACCTGACTGAGAAAACACTGCGATGACGAGTTTAAACTTGGTGCAGCGAGTCAGAACAGTAACACCTAAAGCAGCCAGTGCTCAGGAAGACTGTAGGTGGGTCAGGAAGTTGTGGAAGGCAGTCACTGATAACGGCTCATTCTGGGAGTCTTTCTATTTTTTCTTTCAGGAGAATAGTTTCAAACAAGAAACATTGTTTAGAAGAGGAGTAAACTGTCTCAAAATGCTGTAACTTCAGTGTGAAGTTCTCTCACAGAACAAATATCAAATCTCTTCAGGTAAATTTTTAAATCAGACACTCGCTGCGAACTTGGCGCCAGGTACAAAGGTAAGTTATTCAGGAAGTTTGATTATTTACTCAGAAATGCCATAACTGCTGTTGCTGGTATTTATTTAATATTTTAGCTTTTGGACTGGTTTATTTGTAGTTAAAGTTGAGAAAGTAATCACATATTTTCAACTTTTCTGAGACGTAAATCCTTAAGTTCAAAAATTGATCAGAAATCCTATTGGTAACAATGAAAAGCTAATTCGTGGATTTGCGTTAAAATGTTTTGAATTCAAATTGTTTACCATGGTCTGGAGTTGATTAAATGAGAAACTCATTTACAGCACAGTTTTGCCATCGAAGTGGACATCCTGAAACACTTTCTGCTTCGGGTTTGATGTGTGTTTAATGTATAATCCTGTCGGAGGAACTTTAATCACCAAGCACACTGAGACGCACGTTGATGGACGGATACATTCTTTAGTGCTGGAGGGTGTGTGTATGTGTGTCTTAATATCTCATTCCCTTGGTTCACTGGATCGTGTGCTTAGGGAGTGTCATGTAGACGCTTTATTATTTCTCCCCATTTATTTCACACAGACAATACACTTAGTCTACCACATGTTTAACATTCTTCCTAGATGAATATGAGGGTGCTGTTGTTTTCTGTGCTGTGTGGTCTTCTCTCCCTCCCTTTGGGTAAGTAACGCTACCTCAGGATTTCCCTGTTCTGAGACATATTTCCACTCCGTATCAGTGTGTTGGGGAAATGAGCAGATTGAAACAAGACAATTAACCACAACCTGCCTGAATTAAACACGTTTCGGCAAAATTCAACAGAGCCAGGCTCAATGAAACACAACACGAAAGTTGACCATAGACTGTTCAAAACTGAAGTGCTTCTCAAAGAAACATGTGCTTTAGAGAATATTACATTTTATGGTTATTGGAATTTTAGACAAAAGTCTAAAAATCTTGATTGGAGAAAATTTATGTAATCATGTTATTTTTGTTTATAAACCACATGTAAACCAGAACTGTGTAAAACGGCTCTCCTCTCTGTTCTGCCAAGATGCAGCAGCCGTGGACATTAACGACTGCACTAAATCCTCACCAGCATCCTGTGGACAGTGCATTCAGATTGGGCAGCAGTGTGGATGGTGCACAAGCAAAGTACTTATCCATGGTTGAATGTTATTATGAGGGATATTATTATAATCTGTTAGCTGGTGTTATTATAATGTTATTTTAATCTTTTAGCTGGAAAATGACCAAATGACCTGTTCCCACCTTTAAAAATGAAAATAAAAATATTTCAAAATAATGAAAATAAACGTTAAAAGGAACAGACGTGCCAGTGTGTGTTATCTATGTTTCTTGGAAAAGATGAAATGGTGCTCATTTCTTCTGGATGATTAATTTGTCATCTGGGGTCCTTTCTGAAAGGTATTTTGAGGACAGCGCTCTTAAGGTGTTTGTTTGTTGCAGGACTATAAGTTTCCACGCTGTGATGAGGTCATAGGACTAATTAACAAGGGCTGTCCCAGCATCAGCATGGAGGATCCTCACGGGAGCCTCTCGGTAGACAAGAACAACACTGTCACCAACCATATAGTAGACAAAGCCCAGAAACAGCAGCCGAGTAAAATAACTCAGATTCAGCCTCAGAAACTCACGCTCAACCTGAGAGCAGGTATGAGGTTCACTTCAGCACCTGCAGGCTGGAGCAGGACGTTCTGTTCTGAGCTAACACACACTACACCTGTACACACTACACTTGTACACACCACCAGACTGAGATCATCAGCTCATTCTGAGCCACTCCACCATTCATGTCTGATCTCGGTGCTGTAGGTGAACCTCAGCAGTTTTCTCTGAAGTTCAAAAGGGCAGAAGGCTACCCCATCGACCTGTACTACCTGATGGACCTCAGTGACTCCATGAAACAAGATCTACATAATGTGAAGACCCTTGGAACAGATCTGGCCCAACAAATGAAGGAACTCACGTCAGACCTGCGGCTCGGTGAGAAAAACACAACACACACAAACTCATTTCAGTCCTTTTTCGCACAAACTTTCATCCCAAAACAGGCATACACACGCACACGCACACAGCACATACAGGTTTTGTGCGTTGATGTTCAGGGTTTGGGTCGTTCCTGGAAAAGCTGGCTATGCCATTTGTGATGACCACTCCTAAGAAGCTGGATAACCCGTGTTCACCACTGCACTGCACACGGCCCTTCAGCTACAAAAATGTGTTGAACCTGACAAGCAAAGGGCAAGAATTCACTGACATAGTCAGCCGCCAGGAGACGTCAGGAAACCTGGACTCACCTGAGGGAGGGTTCGATGCCATCATGCAGGCTGTTGTCTGCAAGGTGAGTCCTCTCCAGCAGTGTTTCGCTTCCTCAGATATGAGGTGGGTCCTCAGATGTGAAGTAAGTCCTCTTCCTCAGATGTGAGGTGGGTCCTCTTCCTTAGACGTTAGGTAGGTCCTCTTCCACAGACATGAACTTGGTCCTCAGAAGTGCGTTGGGTCCTTTTCCTCAGACGTGAGGTGGGTCCTCAGATGTGAGGTGGGTCCTCTTCCACAGACATGAAGTGGGTCCTCAGCTGTGAGGTTGGTCCTCAAACATGAGGTGGGTCCTCAAACGTGAGGTGGATCCTCAGATGTGAGGTGGGTCCTCTCTTGCAGACTGAACTCATCGTCCAATTAGAAATGCCAAACCTGGGTAGTTCGGGATAATTCAGCATCCAATCAGATCAACAGTGTTATAGTCTGCTGTGTTTCTGACATCTTAGCACAGAAATGTTTTTATAATCATCTGCCAACGTTTCGAATGTGTGTATATGTGTTTCTGTGTGTCTTTTAATATGGGAAAGTAAACTAAATCATGTTTGTTTATAGATAAAATCATGGTTGGTTGTTTGTTGTAAACATACACTGGGTCCCTTTAAGGAGATCGGCTGGAGGGATGCAACCAAGCTGCTTGTTTTCTCCACGGATGCAGCATTTCACTTTGCTGGAGATGGAAAACTAGCTGGACTCGTGCTTCCCAATGATGGGAAGTGCTACTTGGAGAACAATGTGTACACCAAAAGCACATACTTTGTAAGTGTGTTACTGTGCCATAGTTTATTTAACCTTTATTTTAATTGAGATGGTATAGAGGACACACATTTACAAGCACTTGGTGGGAGGTAAATGAAGTTGGGAAATGTTGGGGTTCAATTCACAGTGAGCAAGAAACTGGAGCCATCTAGCACATGGACACCTGACAAGTAAAATATACCATACTCCATACTTTATTTCATACACTGTTCCATAACTTTACTCCATAATCTACTCCATACTTACACAGTACTCTACTCCATAATCTACTCCATACACTACTCCATAATCTACTCAATATAGTGCTATACACAGTAATCCATACTGCACTCCATACTGTACTCCATACAGTGTGTTTGTATCACTCAGGTAGCCATTTGGATTCAGCCAAAGTATAAGTGATGTGTTGGATTGTCTTACAGGATTACATCGATGTGTTGGATTTGTTGCAATGATACGTTGGCTTGTCTTGCAGGATTACCCCACCATCTCGCAGCTGGCAGACACTTTGAGTGAAAACAATATTCAAACCATATTTGCTGTGACCAAAGATGTCCAACCTTTGTACAAGGTCTGTATAACTACCCCCTCCCAACCCCCAAGATTAGATTTAAGGTATATTTAGGATATTGTGTGTGTTTTGAAATCAGTATCCCTGTACAGTCAATGGTGTGAATCTGCTGATAAGTCTTCAGTGGTCAAATAATATTGTTGTGTTTATTATAATACTATAATTATTATTGTAACATTTTAAAATGTGCATGTATAACAGGAGCTGGCAGAACTTATTCCAAAATCAGAAGTAGGCACACTCTCTACCAACTCCTCTAACGTGATCCAGCTCATCATCGATGCCTATAATGTGAGTTCTTCAGCATTTTATCTAATAGACATCAGACAGTTTAACACTATAATCAAGAATTAATCAAGAAAAGTCACATGTTAGATTGGGTGAGTACATTCCAACTGAATAAGGCAGAATAAACTATGACAAAACAGAAGTTATGATGTTTGGCAAGAGCCAAGCATCTTAAAATTAGTGCACATTTTGAATCTAAAGATCTAAAAATGAAAGACCTGGTCAGAAATCTCTGCGTTCTGATAGACTCAGATCTCAAGTATACTTCCCACATCAAAGCCATCACTAGAACAGCTCGCAAGAAAGGGTTAATGTTCCAGCGAGACCCAGAGAACATGCATGTGTTTATTTCCAGCAGGGTCTGCACTCCCCAAAAAAACTCTACAGTGTTCCAGTTAGAACATACTTTAAGGGACCACTACTCTATATTGCACTGAATGGATTAGGCCCAGAATCCTTCTCATCCTTCTCATCATAAGTTTATATGATTTTAAGAGCCTTTAGCTCTTACATAACCAGAACCAACTCCAACACAAACTTGCATGTAGAAATATAAACTGTTCTTTCAAACTTATACACTATATCTGGCAGTTTGTTCCGTCACATTATGCTTTTAGTATTACGCTGTAGTCTTTAGTATTACGCTGTAGTCTTTAGTATTGCGCTGTAGTCTTTAGTATTGCGCTGTAGTCTTTAGTATTACGCTGTAGTCTTTAGTATTACGCTGTAGTCTTTAGTATTGCGCTGTAGTCTTTAGTATTACGCTGTAGTCTTTTAATGTAATAAAAAGGCTTCTTATTGTTATTGACCACTCTACATAATTTGATGTAGAGATTCCTTAAACATTTTTGTGTCCTTTCAGGATTGTTTAAGATTAAATCGTTTTGTGCTTCTTAAATGATATTTGTTTCTCTGCCCTTCTGTGAATCTGTTAGTCTCTGTCCTCTGAGGTGATCCTGGAGAACAGCAAGCTGCCTGAGGGAGTGTCCATCTCATATGTGTCTCACTGTAAGAATGGAGTGAGCCAAACGGGAGACGATGGAAGAAAGTGCTCCAACATCTCGATTGGTGATGAGGTGAGACCTCTCGCGCGCACACATACCCACACACACACAAATAATTGAAATGTACATGTTCTTCATGTTGATGGCATAAATGGAAGATCACATACAGATTTACTGTCCCTTAGTATTAACATGGGCAGATGCAGCTATAATGACTAGCTGTTATATAATTTGCTTTCAGTTATTTTATTAGTTTGGGTGACTCAGTGATACGAGTCATTTAACAGAGTATTTTACAGCGTTGAGAGACCAAAAGAATAGTAATAATTTCTGTAATCACATCTACTTCATCATTATTCACTACATTTCTTGCTCAGATTTAATTTGACGTTTTTAAAGATTAATCATTAAAAAAAGTCTTTTTCCAGAATTACTATCATGTTTGTAGAACATTATTTTAAAAGTTTATAGTTTTAAGATATATGTATATTTTCTAAGGGACACAGTTAGACAAGGCAAATACAGGTTTGTTCAGTATTCGTTCTGATGAGGTGAGTGTCTGACCCAGTCCTGGTTTGTAGATACACTTCGATGTGGCCATCACCACTAAGGGCTGTCCGTCTCATGGTAAATCTGAAACAATAAAGATCAAACCGCTGGGATTCAACGAAGAGGTGGAGGTTGTTCTTAACTTCATATGTGAATGCAAGTGTCATGAAACCAGAATCCCCAACAGTCCAGAATGTCATTTTGGCAATGGGACCCTGGAGTGCGGAGTTTGCAGGTAAGAATCCTCCATAATACACCTGAATGAATACAGCAGTTCAGACTGACAGTGAAAAATACAAAACAAATAAAAATAAATATTTCATTGCTTGGAGTCAAATAACATTGCCAAATACCTCTTTACGCAGATGGTAAATTTGTCCACTACTATTACTGTTAGTTATTGATGATATTGCTGTGAACCACAGTAGTAAAATTAGGCCAAAATTCCTTGTTCGGCTGATCTGAGGGGTCTCATCAGTTCATGGCTTAAATTATGATGCTGCTGTTGTGTTTTTAAGGTGTAACGAGGGCCGCATAGGCAGGGTTTGTGAGTGTAGCAAAGACGACGTCAGAACAGAAGATCTGGACGCTAACTGCAGAATGGACAACGGCACTGACATCTGCAGCAACAACGGAGACTGTATCTGTGGAACGTGTGAGTGTAAGAAGAGGGACAACCCGGAGGAGAGGTTTGAGGGGAAGTACTGCGAGTGTGACAACTTCAACTGCGATCGCTCTGCTGAAAAGCTCTGCGCAGGTATGAATGCACACAGGTCCACATCTACACAGGAACACACTTACACAGGTCCATATCTACACAGGTTCGGATCTACACAGGTACACACTTACACAGGTCCAGATCTACACAGGTACACACTTACACAGGTCCAGATCTACACAGGTACACACAGACAGGTGCACATCTACACAAGAACAGGTACACATCTACACAGCTACATAGGTACGCATATACAAGTAAAATGGATTAAGTCAATAAGAAAATGAATGGGTGCATTTGATTCTCTGTGGCAGGTCACGGTCGGTGTGTGTGCAGGAAGTGTGTGTGCGATGCAAACTACACGGGCAGTGCATGTGACTGTCCTCTGGACACACAGCCCTGTGTGGCCGGTAACGGGCAGATCTGTAACGGCCGTGGAACCTGCGAGTGTGGTGTGTGTAAATGCACTGACACAAAGTTCCAGGGTCCCACCTGCGAGATCTGCCCCACCTGTCCAGGAGTCTGCGTTGAGCACAAGTGAGTCCACAATCAACATACATCAACATACAAACATGAATGGCTTGGTAACTGCTAAGTGCACTGAATTACAGTCATTGCTTTCAGTACTGAACTACTGTGATTTAAAACTGCAGTTCCAAGAACTGAACTACTATGCTGTATTAAGGTTGTGGTTTCCAGTACTAAACTTCTTTTCTGAATTATAGCTGTGGATAACAGTTCTGAAATACTGTGAATTAAAGCTGTATTTCCCAGTAATGCAATACTATTAATTAAAGATGTGGTTCCCAGTCTTGAGAAGGTCAGACAGCACCCTGTCAGATTCAGCAGAAGATCATAACTCATGTTACTCAAATTATTCAAAGGATATTTGTCATTTATTTGTACAAGAATAGGTCGTGAGAACTGTAAATTAGCAGTGAGAATCTGTGAGCAAGTGACAAACCACTTTTGTAAGTCGCTCTGGAAAAAATGTAAATGCAAATGTAATTGATTTCACTGGGGAGGGGGGGTCAGGATTCACTGGGGGGGTTCAGGTTTCACAGCAGTAGGGAGAAGGTGTGTCCTTGGTTAATACTGCACTTGGTGAACATATTTCCAACATCCTCCTGGTCCCAGTGACACCTGATGCTCCTGTAACTGCTCATGAACACAACAACTAAATTCTCTTGTGGAATTGTATTACACAGCAAGTTCTCCCTGTACTGACAAACTAATTTTAGCTTCATAAAAGATATAATTAAAAGGTGAGTTGAGTCAGGAGTGTTAGAGCGGGAAATCTTCTTAAATATTCAGGGCATGGGAATTCAAGGAACTGGGATTAGGAATCACAAATATTTTAATTTAAACAACAGTTCTAGAGAAAAATAGGCATGTTACAACCCAAAGAAGTTGTGTTATCATGGCCTTTCAGACATGAGGTCTATAATAGTTTTGCACTGTCTCTGTTTCTGCTCTGGTTTGTTTCACAGGGACTGTGCTGAATGCCATTTGTACGAGTCTTCATGCGCGACCAAATGCAAGAATGTTACCGTGTCAGAGGTGGTGAGGAAGGAGGAGCTTCCTCAACCAAGCAGTAGGCTCTACCTCACTCACTGCAAAGAGCATGATGTGAATGACTGCTGGATCTTCTTCACCTATGAGGAAGGCAAAGACTCAGGGGCTCAGCTCACAGTGGCAAAGACACCTGGTCAGAAACACAGCACTTTTTAAAGTATCTTTCCTGCTCTAAAACACCTGACTAATGTGCAATATTCCACCTAAAAGGGACTTATTTTATATTAAAGCTTGCTAGGTTTGTATGTGAAGTGCTAGTAGCTTGCTGGTTAGGCTTGTATTGGAGCTCAGATCACTACTGCCTTAAAAAAATTCTAGTTCTTGAAAGTCAGTTTAAAACAAACTTGGAATGACATGGTATTGAATAATTGTAGTAAATCCACTAGAACTCTGATTATAGCATGGCTGGTATTTAACCTAATTAACCAAAAATGAAGAACTGTCTGATATCCTGCACATACCACAACTCTTTTCTGTCTGATATACTGCACATACCACAACTCTTTTCTGTTTGGTTTTAGAATGCTATGCAAATCAAAACATCATTCCTATTGTGGCCGGTGTGATTGGAGGCATTGTTCTGATTGGTCTGGCCCTGCTTCTCATCTGGAAACTGCTCATGATTATTCATGACCGCAGAGAGTTTGCGAAGTTTGAGAAAGAGAAGATGAATGCCAAGTGGGACACGGTACATTCACACAAATCCACACCACACAGAGCCTCGGATGTGTACAGGTGGCACTTACTAACTCTCTCCCCCAGGTCTGAGTAATGTAAACAGCCAGATAATAGCTAAGAATAATTCCCAGGATTACTTTGCATTTACTGATGATAATTCCCTCATTCTTGGTGCAGAGATACACAGACCCACAGTTCTGGTTGTTACCAGGTGTTACCAGGAAATGGTGGGGGTGAAATTATTCATATTAGAATGTATACAGAATGTGCAGAATGAAGTTTGAGCTTGTTTGATTGTTTACTGAATATCATAAATCTTATGTTTAGTAGAAAATGAATAAGATACTATTGTTATTATTCTATAATTCATAGGTTTTTCATGTGAATGATCACCCCTGACAAATGTGTATAAATGTTTTCACAGACACTGAACCCGATCTACAAAAGTGCAGTGACAACAGTTGTCAACCCCAAATATGAGGGCAAGTGATACTTTATCTTCTGGATCTGGAGGTCTCACAGGATCTTAGTCTTGTTGTTCTTCATCACTCTCTGCGTCTCATTTGGACTTGGGGGAGTCCAGCTCATATGACCTGCATATATTCCTGTATGTGATCTCTGCCACTCGGTTGGGTGTCTGAGTTTGTTTCCCTGCCAGCATCTTGTATCCTGCTACTAGGTACTGGACTGTCTCACTGGCTTCTTTACAGTCTGCATCTTTGGTCTCTGGTGTATTGACCTGGTGCTGCTGTGATTAGTGCTTCTGTGCTCCCCTTCAGTTCTGCCTTTCCCAGTCAATAGTAGGACTGTCTTACTCCTGCCACCTCTGTTTTGTATCTGTGGTACATTCCATGGAGGGATTATCCTGTCATGGCACTTCCTTTGCTTCCATAGTGACCATGACACCCATCTGACTGAACAACTCCCTCATCAGCTCATTCTTAGGGGACACTGCTTGGACATAATCATGGATGTCCCCCCTTCATAGTCATGGATGTCCAAGGTTCCAGATGGTAACCTTGAACTTCTCTGCATTTTTTTACTACCTGTACAATTTTAGCCACAGTACACAGTACAATTACTCCCTTTGAACACACAT
>JAOXYF010000004.1:74387-85008 GCA_028565775.1 Sternarchorhynchus goeldii
TATATATATATTCATATAGGTTTCAAGACTATATACAGTAAGATGTGATTAATTGGATAATTGTCCCAGTGTTGCTAAAACCTGCAGTATTTAATTTGGTAGCATTTATTCTGGTATTGTCAGTAGTTAGAGGCATGCTCATATTAATTTATTTTGCACCATATACATGTGTATGTATCCATTAAATTATCATGACAGTTAATGAGACATATGTCACCTTAATATACAGATAGCACTGGAATGAGGATGATGTCCAAATGTATTACGAAATAAAAGGCAAAGCTTCTCATGTAATGTTCTCGATATCTGACCAAATTACCTTACTGTGCCTATTCCTATATTAGATATATAGAAAATATTGTTACATAACTGACTTACAAAGACACCAACAGTTAACCCCGGTACCGTGGTGGAGCGTTCAGTGTGCTTTTAGGGGAGGGGCTTGCTTGTTTTCCCCACCGACACTTCCAAAGTAGGCGGGACCGGCGATATTTATTGATTGTCCAATCACAATGCTTCAAGGTATCGTTGCAAAGTTGGAAGCTCCCTGACCGACAGGCTATTTTCAAGACTCGACTAGATAGTAAGCATATTAAGTACGTTTGAATATCATAATATGGCATATTGGGAACTAGCGTTCGTCATTATGGAGAGATTTGTCGGTTTCGAGAGGAAGATTCCTTGTTGTAACCGCTATGTCCTGAAGACGTGGAACGTTCCAAGTATAGAATGTCTCGCGACTGTGTAGCTCAGCATTTGGCAATCCAAAACTAGCTAGCTAGCTAACTTGCTAAAGTCGATAGCTAGCTACAAATGTCGTTCTTTTGGGCACTAACTGTTGGGTAAGATTAACGCAGTCCAAGTGGAATACTTAATCAACGACGGGTACTGGTAAGTCACAATTGTTGGTCTTTTTTTTTTTACCAAATTTGAGCATACAACTAAAATGTTTAAATGAATAGCTGTCGACCTATAGCTAGCTAGCTACCTAGCTTTTTTTAAACTTGGTAAAATAGCAGAAATTACTGCTATAACTTGGCAATCTTGTTAGCTAGCTAGCTTTGCTAGTTAGCTACTATTGGTTGATAGCACCTCGTTAGCTATGTTATTAGTTTGTAAATGTGTTAGGATTGTATATCGAGCTAAATTAACTAACTATCGATCAAAGTGTAATTATGTCCTCATAGACCTTTAGTATGTACGATTACAATCGAAAGGTTGACTAGTGAGTAAACTTCTGAGTGTGCCTTCTACACTTTTGTAGCTAGGCATCCGAATTGGTTAACGTAGCTAAGCTAGATAACTAGCTAAGTGATCCCATTCTCAAATCTCTCCGATTGGTTGCTGGCTGTAACTGGTAATCAAATGTCTTTTAATTCGATACCGCATTTGCTATGCTAGCTATTTGGTTTGCTTGTAAAGGAATCGGTTTTGGGTTTAATCGCATTCATGCAGTTGTATGTGCGACCACGTAAAATAAGAGAGCGGTTATTTTGTGCTGTATTTTCTTTTGTGACCGTGTTTGTTGCTCTATTACTTCAACGGAAAATCTCAAAAACAATAGCCATAGTGTGTATGTGACATGCCTACGCCCGAAAGAAAAACGTAGCTAGCGGATATTGAACTCTAAAGGTGTTGCAATATTTTTAGTAGACTTAGTAATTTGTCATTAATCGACGCTGTGGTAACGGAAGGCGCTATTGGAATGTGTTCATCCAATGAAATAAATTTACGAATCTACATAACTCATCACGGTTAAGAACCAACATAACTCTTCACGTCGAATTATTCACTCATCCCAAGCAGGCGATGCGCGTACGCTGCTGTTGGTCTGGAGGTGTGATGGGGCGCTATTGAGTTTGGTCACTTTCATTGATTCTCTATGGTCTTGGACGACCTAAATCCACTAGAAAAACAAGGGACGTTCATATCCCTAAAGCATTTTGATTAGCTTTAAAGGTCAAACCGTGATAAATGAGAATACTACAGCATTTGCAACCACTTTAATGGCCTACAAGATTCCTATCATAATGGATAAGATTTTAGTAGGCAATGATTGCAACCAAATCCAAGCTTTTACCAAAGCAGCTACATGACCTATAGACATGCAGAGTAAAATACTATTGAACAGATGGACAACCCGAGCTTGTGGTGTTTAATGATTTGTCTGTGCAGAGTTTGCAGTGATGGGCTGCACTGAGCAGATGATGATTGGGATTCTAGAAGCTCCCTGGGAGGGACTGGGCATGCAGGAGCAGAGGTAAGATTTATGTTACTAGGGCTTTTACACTTTGAAATGTTTGATATAACTTTCTAGCATAAATGTAATGAAGTTACTTTCATCCATTTAAAATATAGAGGCTGATTGTGACTGGTACATTTTGTATCACCCATGTACAATAAAATAGCCACCGATTGACCAAATAGTATTTTAAGAAAATTGTGCCAGGCCATGATGTATACACTGGAGATCAAAACTGGAGAACTCACAATTTCCTAAATGTCAAGGTCATTTTTGTAGTCCTATGTGAAATTATCCTAACAGGAATGAAATGACAGTATTTTAAGTTTGTCATAAATTGTATGTATTCTAAAGCACAGCATAATAAGCTTAAATGATATAATTGAAAAATAATACTGATCAAAATTAGAGAACACTTTCAGATACCTGCAAGTTATTGGTGTTAATCTGGCACCAAGTGCTAATTTCCTTAATTATCTGAGACACCCTATTTAACTGGCAGCCTAACTTTCCAGTTTTCACCGACTTTGCAAAAATGGTGTGCTGTTCCAAAGTGACTGAAACCAGGTTGTCCAGATGAAGGCCAAAGGGGTGACCCTTTTAGCCATAGCAAGAGAAGCTGGTCGTTCCAAGCCTGTGATTTCTAGAATATTGCATCTTTACAACATTGCAAACTCATTCAAGACCCCCAAGAAGGCTGATCACCTGCAAAAAACGAATGCAAGGGAAAACGGGATAATGCGGAGAACCTCCATGGGTTATTGGTTCAACACTGCAGCTGGAATCAATCGCCAGTTCAGCACTGAACAGGGTAAGGATCTGTCTTGACATTTAAGAGCATTTGGACTGAAAGCCCACTCTGCAATGACCAAGCCTTTCATTAGCAGAAAGAATCAAAAAGCTAGACTCACCTTTTGCCGAGGAGCATGTGTGGACAGAGAAGTGGTCCAGAGTTAATTTTAGTGACGAAAGCAAGTTTAATTTATTTGGGTCTGATGGGAAAACATTGTTTGTCGACAAACTGGGAAAAGACTGAACCCAAAGTGTGTAAAGAAGTCAGTGAAAGGTGAAGGTGGAAGTGTCATGGTTTGGGGAATGTTTTCAGCAGCAGGCGTTGGATCTCTCGTACGGCTACATGGAAGAGTGAATGCAAGTGTGCAACAGAACTTTCAACACGTGGTTCCTTTCTTGCATTCATCACTCAGTCAGCCAGCAATTTTCATGCAGGACAGTGTCCCCTGTAACACAACAAAACGGGTAAAGCAGTTCCTTGAAACTGAAAACATTGAAACAGTTAAATGACCAGCCCAGAGTCCTGATCTAAACCCAATAGAAAACCTCTGGAAAATCCTTGGTGACAAGGTTATGGCCAAGAAACCCACAGCAGTTGCAGAACTGTGGAAGAGACTGGAAGAAGAGTGGACCAAAATCACACCAAAGCGGTGTGAGAGACTAGTGATGTCCTGTGGCTGTAGATGTGCTGAAGTCATTAAAAGCAAAGGCCTGTACACTTCCTACTGATTACTGACTGCTGTAACCTTTAGAAAATTTAGTTGTAATCCTTCTCTTTGCTACAGTCATTGCTGTTCTCTAATTATGATCGTTTTTTTTTTTTTTTGCAAAATAAAGGTTTCATGTTGATGTACTTTGGTTATTTTGTAAAACACTGTTGTTGTGGAATGGTGTACCCCTTACAAAAAATCCTTCAAATGTTGATCAATGTAGATTACATTATTTCTGAAAAAAATCAAGTGTTCATACATTGTTCTAATTTTGATCTCCAGTGTAGGTATGTTCAAATACATCAAATAGCATGATACCACTTTGGCCTTCTGCGATTGTTTACATTGTTGATCGACAACATTTTGCTTGTATCTATTGAGATATACAGATTGAATCCAGGGCTGGATTGGTGTAAACTGCAATCACAGCGCATCTGTGTTAACCTGCAGCCTCGGTCTAAATAACGAAGCAAAGTGCAGCCTTTTAGTTTCTGAAAAAAATGATGACCTGCTTTGCTTAAGCAGTGCTGGCTACAAAGGCCTTCTAGTAATCTTTTGGTGTACATGCTGGGCAGTAAGATGCGACTGGCCCCTTCTGCAGGGCCAAAGAGCCAGCTTGGTTCGGGTCAACCCTAGCTCAGTGCAGCCGCGCACTCCTGAGCCCCCTTACGATGTTTCTCCATGAGTATTTGTGCTAGAAATCAGTCAGGAAGTATTTGTCACTATGAACTGAATGTCAGATGAAATGCATAATTTTGAAATCGTATTTTTTTTATGCATGTAAAACATCACAGGACACGTTCAAACGCAAAACACTGACATGTTAAGCCGTCACTGAGCAGTTTGTAAGCATTCTGTGCTGTGTCTATGTGGGAAGGTGATTGGAAGTTACTGTCTGTACTCAGAAGATGCTAAAGATTTTTTGTAAAAAGACGTTCATATGAGCATTCTTTTGTATTCTTCTGACACCTTTCTAGGTGTCAGGGCAGATGGAAGTGTTAAATATACAAAGCTGATTTTTATATATTAAACAAATAAAAGTGATTTATTTATGTAAGCTGTTGTCATATGGGGCTCATGCATATAACGTTGTACTAACTGCAGATTAGTAGGTTTTTCAGTTTTGTAATAAATGACTTGAATAAATTAACATTTTGTTCTTATTACCTCATTTTATTTAAATGTATTTACATTGAGCTGTTTACCAAAACGGTCTTATTGTGTAGTTGTACTAAAAAATAGCGTTATTTTTCACTTTTATGACTTTTATGGGACAAGAGGATGCGCGTCATTTCCATTTTGGGAGTTTTTCCTAGTTTATACAAACGCTGGCAAATAACAGGTATTCTCATACAGAACTTTCAGCCACTAACTTGGACCCTGTGCACGGTTTATTTATTTATGATTGATGGTTTTCCTTACTACACAAAATTCAATACTTCCGATAAACGTCAACCTTCCCTCGAGGTTGGATAAAGAAAACTGAGCGCTTATCTGGAGAACGCGACTGGTAATTGGGATTGTTCCATTTCTTGCGTATAAATGTACATGAAGTGATGGACTATTCTCAATCGAATCACTTCTATCTCTTTCGAGACAGTATAGAAAGGAACATGGTGTACCAGTATTACTCTGCTCTCTGAACACGCGTTTACCTACTCTGCCGTCGACCTTATTTTGAATTGTAGAAGGCGCGCTACGAGAGGAGGCGGCTCTCATGCACCATATTCACAGCGAACGCGCAAGCGCTGTGAACCTTGTGGGAATGGCTGTTCTGTGATCAGGGGGTTGGGCTGTGAAGAGCAAACGGAGTCTTAAAGAGTTTTTAATGTCCGCCATGTTGGCCATGGCGTATTGAACCAGGGAAAGGGACCGGAGCTACTGGAAAAGTAGACCGAGAGAGAGCGACCAAGATCCGGGCCTTCCCGGCTCCGCTCGCCCCGCCATTTTATACCTATAGCCTAGTCGACACCTCTGACTCGGGATTACGAAATAAAATCATCCATGACAACATTAATTGGATCAGTAGTAAATATTAGGGGATCGGATAGATTTATGTTGCATCTCGAATTATAAAAAATGAGTAAATTGTCGTTTCGGGCACGGGCGCTGGACGCTTCCAAGCCTTTACCCGTGTTCCGTTGTGAGGACCTACCCGACCTGCACGAATACGCATCAATTAACCGGGCAGTGCCACAGATGCCGACGGGAATGGAGAAAGAGGAGGAATCGGTACGTCTTACTGCTTAGAAACATGCATTAACAATTTTAAATTATTTTTCAGAAATAGAGGTGCGCCCCTTGCTCGTCTGCGCAGGTTTGCACAAAATGGCCGCCGGTTGTCTCCATGGAAAGACGTTAATTTTTGCATCTGGATTATAGCACGGGCGACAGTAAATGTACTGTACCCGAACGTAAAAGAATTAACTCCTCAAGTCAGGAAACGGTTATTACTTACAAGCATTATTAGAATCGATAGACGATTTATAGAGTACAAAGAAGTCACGTGACCAGCGGCAGGCCCGCCATTTTGTTCCCTTTCTTCTCGCCTGTGGTGCGGGCCTGGTGTTGGTGTATTGGCGCACGGCTGAAGACAGGGGGAGCCACTCCATATGCGACTAAGTTCTATCCTGATTCCCACAGCTAACGAAGTGTATTACACTGAAACATCCGAGTTAGAAGCCGACCCAATAAAACTGGACGTTTATAGTTTGTTTAGCTAGAGCCTTTACATAGCGTTGTTGGAGAGATTAAACGCAAGCGTCTTGTGTACCCTGAGTCGCCTTGCTGGGCAGTGCTGACGTCCTGCCCAGAGTGGTGGACTGACGGGTGTAAACATTGCGCGTAACGATAGTACAGTTTAGCACCCATCTGTAAGGGGGTGTTCGATCGACTTATAAACTAGATGCGTGCCTGTGCCATATCGCTTTTGGGGAGGTCTTGGGCTTAACGGTCCTCATTCACTAACTATATTTTAATTTTATTGTATATTATGTATATAATTCAAAGCTTGGTCATGAATTAGCTCGAGGCTAGCGACATGCTTTGGTTTGTTTACACGTCGTTCTGCCAGTATGTAACGTTCGTCTTAGAGGAGTTTACACACCTACAGGCTCCACATCAAACAAATACGCGTTAAGCTATCAGAGCGGAGAGATCTCAATTACTGCAGGTTTCCCGACCTTTAGAGTTACCTAGCTGCTTTCTCTTAATAACGTGGTTATTGCTCAAGTGCCTCTGTCTTCAACTCTGGCTGTTACTCAAACGTTAATGATATTTGTTTAAAAGCGTGGTACACCGTAAGATACAGAACTGTCAAACATGTTGATTTTATGGCAAACTAACTCGCAGGTTTTGGCTGTGCCACAAAAAGTCCTGTCATGCAGTCTTGGAGACCATGTGCATTTCTAGAGTAGGAGACTTTCCCGGCACTGGGTTGCGTTTAGTGAACGAGGACCTGCACTGAGGGAGGGATGGAGGCGCGCCTTACTGTCTTGAAGAACGGCTCAGTGCTAGCAACACTGGTTATTTGTTAGTGGTTCACATAGAATGAGGTTACTCGAAATGTAATGAAATTCGTTATGCCGCTTATTATTGAGTAAATCCAATATCGCCATTTTAATTTGTAAATGGTGAAAATGGGAGGTTACTCGGCTCGCGAGACTCATTAGTAAAAGCAGCGTTTTCGGATAACCGAACACCGGTACGTGCGTGTTGGATGTGCGGGTTGAAATGGACTAGCAGTTCGGGTGAATTTTAAGATTGTTTTGCAGTGTTCCAACATTGAGACGCAGCTTCTTGCGTGTTGGTCCTCTTAGGATTCTGATCGACACCCCTTAACCTGGTGCTCACTGAGCTAGCTCGCCTGCACGTGTGCTATAGATGCGCCGTTGTGTTGCACGTAAACACATTATGTGCCATAACCGTACCTGTAAACGTGACTGAGCTCCAGCCTGAAGTGCTGAAGACATTCATTGCTCCGTTTTGCACATGTTGAGTCTGCCGCTTATTCATAAAACATTGTGATGCTGCTTCATGTAATCAAAAACGATTTAAATTTCTGGATCGGATAAAAATACGTTTGTGGAGCTAGTTTTCAGACACCTGATGCATCTGACGTGAGCTTAAACAGTACTGCTGTTTATCATGAAATATTCCACAACTTTTGAGAAACCACAGCATATTTATTTATTTATTTATTAGCACTAGCATTGACCTTATAAACCTGTTCTCTTATGACGAGTAGTGTGGCTGGGCCTTCTGTTTGTGAGTCAGATATCTTTTAGCTACAATTAAATGCATCAACATGCCGTGTATTTCTTTTTCCTTTCTTCCTTCCTAAAAAAACTGCTTTTTGAGTTTGATGCTCTCTGTGAGCTTATCAACTACACTGGAGCAAAAGTATGTGAACTTGCTGTGTAGTGGACTTGTACATTGACTTGCTGTGTAGTGAATTACTTTGCTCATCACTACTGAGACTAAACATGTTTTTGGCCACCATGGGTTGCTGGGCTCTACAGTTCCTTACTCTGGCATCTGTGTTTAGGAGCACCATCTTCAGCGTGCCATTTCAGCACAGCAGGTGTATGGGGAGAAGAGGGACAACATGGTCATCCCCGTGCCCGAGGCAGAGAGCAACATCTCTTACTACGACTCCCTCTACCCGGGTGACTTCAAGATGCACAAGCAGCTCATCCACATCCAGCGTAAGTGCTCAGCGTGAACGCTTTCCCACAAGCTCATGTGGTTGCGCACCAGTGTCCTGTATGTAAATACAGGTCCTGATTTGTATATTCGTTTCCCTGTAATCCCTGGTTTAGTTTAATCACGGTCGTGTGGGCACTTTTCATAAGAACTGAAGAAAAGTTGTTTTTGTTTGTTTTTTGTCAGCCTTCAGCTTGGATACGGAGCAGCCAGATTATGACCTGGACTCTGATGACGACGTGTTCATCAACAAACTGAGAAAGAAGATGGACGTCGGAGCACTGCAGTTTGAGGAGATGATCGACAGGCTGGAGAAGGGCAGTGGACAGCAGGTACAGCCATTACCACTGAGCTCTGGTGCAGGCAGTACTAGTTGTGCTAGGAAATATCACCTAGGGGTTAGGAGTTTTGGCGCTAGTGTGAATAGGGTTCTAAAGGTAGATCTGGCTTTGCTGGAATGCAGAATAGAGTATTTTGCTGATGTGAAAAGTTTGGAAGCCAGGACTGGGCCCTGTAGTTGGAGCTACAGTTACTGTTTAACCTGTTAGTCAGCATTGTGGTGCCATGTATCTTGTGGTAAAGTACTGCTGGCTGTAATTGCCTGACGGTTTACGGTTACATGTTTTTGAGCATGTATATATTCACTGACGGGTATTGGTAAGCACTTGCTTATCTATTTCCATTTACTGTAATTCTTGGGTCTGCAGGGCTTCAGCACTGTTCAGTTTAGTGGTGGAGAAACTGGTGTGAATTGGCCTTATTACTGCCATTCTCTGGACAGCTTGGTGTTTCCTAGGCAACCTGGATGGCTTCTTTTTTTGTTCTTTAATATTAATTTAGATGGTTTAGCTCAGTTGTGGGATATTAAGGTTTTAGACTTGCTGGATGACAGAGGACACCCCCCTTGTGGGATCAGCTCTGGACAGCCTGGCTCAGGGGTGCTAATGCTGAACACTAGCCTGGATGCTGATGCACTGTCCTATAGTCTCACAATATCTTCCTGGAAGCTCTTTATTAGCCACATCTTGGAAAAAGAAAGGTGAAAAGAATTTAGCAAAAGTTTTGTAGGTGTTTGGATGCAAAGCCCTCAACCTGTCTGCTCCCAGCTTTCTTTGTGCTCCACTTTGTGTGTGCACGTGTTTAAGTGTGAATGGACTCCATCTCGCTCTTCAAGACTGTAGCTCTGCTGTGATTGTATTATTTCTAAATAGTTCTGTACTGCAGTAACACCACTGTCGTAATCAATAACGACCGTGTTGAGTTGAATTCTTTAGCACAAGAGCAGCATTCTGCTGTGTTGCACTTGAGGAGTGGCGCTGGATTGAGAAGGAAGCCAGTCAAAGAGGCTAGATCTCCTCCCTTCAGAGGTTTGAACACTGGTACATGTTCAGTGAAGGCTATCAGGTTACTATTCTACAATGGAAAACTGAAATGTGTGTTAGGTGCATGTGCGTGGCCAGTTTTTGGCCATGATGTTACATGAGTGAAGCTGAGAGAAACTGTTGATGCTCCTGGGTTCTGCTGTTGGTGCTCCTGGGTTCTACTGTTGATGCTTGCTGATTTGAGCTTGTTTTTCAGCTGGTCAGTCTGGAGACAGAGACTGTTCACACACCTCAGTCATTTTGCTTTTGTTTCTGTCTTCTGGTCCGGTTTGTGTTCTGACCGTGCAAGTCATGTTCTTATTTGTGATTATTAGAGATCGCCTTGTATTTGTCCTGTAAACAGTCTCTCCTGAAAACATCTGTGTGCATAATCAGATCTAGTACTTGATCTATTGGTGAGAAGGTTTAATGAATGAAATGGAAGAGGAGTTGATTACTGTTGGGGAGCTGTTAAGGATCAGAGTGAAGACAGAGCTAGAGCTGTTCTGATGGCTTTACCATGCAAAGGTGTGCGGAGAGAGAGAGAGATGTTTGGGTGAGAGAAGTTTCATCATGGATTCAGATCATCTCACTAGCTTCGCATGACTTCAGTTGAGTCCAGTGATCGGTGTCACCTAAAGTGAAAGAACCGTACGGTCTCTTCCACTCTGTAATGGACAGAGGGAAAACAAAAGTTAGTGTTGTTAATGCTTGCATTACATAATTAACCCCCCCCCCCCATCTGTATCTCAGTGTAGTTAACGCTTGTATTACCGCATTACATAATTAAACCCCCCCCCCCCCCCCCCCCC